>CAUYPK010032905.1:0-136139 GCA_963574355.1 Loris lydekkerianus
CCAACGTGGTACCATGCCATCAGCCCAACCCTGTCACGCACCTCATCCCCTGCCTTCTTTCCCCACCCCTTCCCCATGCTCTATATAAGCAGCTGCTTGACGCAATAAAGTTGAGTTCCTGCTTAAAAAAAAAAAAAAAAAAATACAGGTTTCAGTTTTTGTCAGTGCTCTTGCTTGTGATACACATTCTTTGTAGATTATTTTGCATAATTTTCTCCCTAGGATATGCTGTGAACATTTTATTTGCAAATGTTCCTGACAGACTGAAAAATTTCCACTGTGACCCTTGGATAACCTTAGGCCACACGACTATTCATCTTCATCTTCCATTTTTCTTGCTAAACTTAAATTGCCCCAACAGCTGCTAAATTGCAATAAAAAGTCTCTCTCTTCTGAGAACTCTTTTTGATCATCTATTATGGAAACTGGCTGAACTTGGGCTGACCCTTCCCTCTGGCTGAAGTTTACCTTTCTTCCCCAAGGTAGACTAATATTTCTGAGTTGTTGTCACAGCATGCTTAAAGGTCCTCTAGTTGATATGCTTCCACAGTTTTGGTGTTGTGATTCAGACCCGGGCTGGTCTGCTAAGTCGAGATGATTTTTTCCAAGCTAGGACACACAGCATGCATACCCTTGTCGCCTTCCTATTTTGAACCATGTTTCTGAGCAGAGTTCCACTCCCCTGTATTTAGCACTATCCGAACCTTTATTCTTTCTCTTCAGGTTTCTTGGTGTAAGCCTTGATTAAAATCATCTTCAGTACTTTTGACTTCCAGGGATGAATGAGATTAGGAGAGATCGTGTTAGTTGTCTCTTGCTTATTCTCTTCCTTTTAATGTGGGCAATTAACAGTCAATGAAAACTCTAGTCATTATCCAGCATCTTACTTTTACAAACATTATAATAATATGCCAATAAATATTAAAAGTCTCATAGTATTTTACTAAGAAAAGCTTATAACTTCAGGGACCACATAGGGGAACCTTAAGCATGAAGAAAGAAATTTTATCTGTACGGCTCCATAGAATGAAACGTTAAAAGGTTCTAAATATTATATGAACAATGTAATTATTTTTTAATATGAAGTTGCCTTTTAAAAAAAGATAAATTAAGCTTGGCGCCCATAGCTCAGTGATTAGGGCACTAGCCACATACACTAGGGCTGATGTGTTTGAGCCTAGCCCAGGCCTGCTAAACAACGACAGCTACAACAACAAAAAATAGCCAGACACTGTGGTGGGCACCTGTAGTCCCATCTACGTGGGAGGGTGAGGCAAGAGAATTGCTTAAGCCCAAGAGCTTAAGACTCAAAGAGCTTGCTGTGAACTATGACACCATAGCACTCTAACCAGGGCAACATAGTAATAATCTGTCTAAAAAAAAAAAAAAAACACACACACACACACACACAAACAATTAAATTCTAAAATTTCTTCCCAACAAGACTCTTTCTAAATAGCTGATAAAAACATGAAGAATTTAAAATTGAAACTCAAACTTTTCTTTCCCTCTGCGACTCGTCTCCAGTCTGTTGACAACGATACCTTTGTCCCTTCACGTCTTCCTATTATATTTGTATCACTACCTAACAAATTACTACAAACTTATCAACTTCAAACAGTACCAACTGACTATCTTGTTGATGTGTGAGTAGATATCCAGGTGGGTTTGACAGCTTCCTCTGCTTGCTTTCTCGCAAAGCTGAAAGTCAAGGTGTCTGCTAGGCTGCACTGTCATCTAGAAGCTCTGTGGGAGGACAGAGCTCATTCTTGAGCTCATTTTAGGCTGTTGGAAGAACTCTCTCCTTGCTGTGGTAGAAATGATGTCCCTGTTACCATACTGGCGTTCAGCTTCTAGAGGCCACCCACATTCCTCTGTCAAAACATCTTCTTTCTCAAACCCAGAAATGGTATATGCATTCTTTCTTAATACTTTAAATGTCTCACTTCCCACTTGGTCCTTATAACCATATAAAATAATGTGTTCACAGGAGCAACACCAAGCAGGAAAGATCACATCCATCTAGAATCCTGCTTCCCACACAGTTGTTCCTTCCCCTTCAGCGTTATCACAAGATGCTCTTTGCCCTTCCCCCACCACACCTTCTTATTGGGCAATATCCCCTCTAGTAATGTCTTATAATGTAGTTGGAGAGAGTGACTCTCTTTGCTTGTCTTATCACATTAAATATTGATCAAAATTGAATTTATATAATTCAGTTAAGTACTTCCCAAACTCTTACAAGAAAGGATAGAAATTCACAGAAGAATGCAAGATTGTCCTAGTGGCTTGTAAAAAGTCTTGAACTGAATCCATCACCTGTAGGAATGAAACTTTTGAGGAAAAGTTAGAGAAGAGAAGACAGATTGATACCTAAATGATATCAACTACTAATACATGTATCAAAATTTGACCATTGGTTATAGAAATGATATAAAGGTAGGGTAAGATCTCTTAGAATGTGACCTGGAGATCGTTGTTATTAATATTGATCAATTAATATCTAATGATATAAGGTGGGAAAGAAGCTTCCATATTTTAGAGACCATCTCAATTCTACTATCAATTTTTCTATGGTCATTTAGAGAGAAAACATTATAACTTCCCTATCCACGTTCTTTGTTGATGGTTTTCATCCTGATATATGGTAGATTTATTTAGAAAGAAGATAGGAATTAGACTACCAGTCTATGTGAACTACAAGAGTTGAGTGAGCACTTTAAAAATACTTTGATTTAGAAAGACAGAAAAATTAAGCTCTAATTGATAACTTCCGATTAAGCATTTAGGTAAATCCAAGTTCAAGTATCTACCTAAGATATATATCAAGAAAGACATCACTGCCGGGTGTGGTGACTCAAGCCTGTAATGCTAGCTCTCTGGGAGGTGGAGGCAGGTGGATTACTTGAGCTCAAGAGTTTGAGATTAGGCTGAGCAAGAGTGAGAACCTTTCTCTAAAAAAAAAGTAGCTGGGCATTGTGGTGGGCACCTGTAGTCCCAATTACTGGGGAGGCTGAGGCAAGAGAATCACTTGAGCCCATGAGTTGGAGGTTGCTGACAACACTCTACTGAGTGTGACAAAGTGAGACTAAATCTCAAAAAAAAAAAAAAAAAAAAAAAAGACATCACTAAGATATATATGAAGACATCACTGAAAGAACTGTGACCCTGCCATCACTTGATAGACAGAATCCACATAGAGAAATGACAGATTTTACCTGCGGGAATGATACCTGTTAGAGGAATTAGTCATTCTGGTAAACCCACAAGTTCCCTTAATGAAAGGGGAGAGATTTCTATGCAGTTGCAAATATAAAATACTCTATTTCTATTTTATACTTGTCTACCTTTTCAACCATAAACTTTATTACTTTCCTTTCATTGCCCTTAGAGTAGCGAAGAGGTTTTAGAGGTAGGAATGTCTAATGCCTTCAGACTCTATTTGTCTGAGCCACGTCCTGCCTCTCTAAGGCTTTTTCACTAGTTGAAGTGATTTACTATCTGGTGAATCTTTTTGGAATAGACTTATGTAGCAGTACACTACAATTAAATAGGGATCAGTAGACCTCTTTCTGGAATATCTCTGGACTATAATTTAATGTCACAGATTAATTCTTTAGTATTTGAAATTTTCTCTATTAGTATCTGAGATCTTTAATTTGTACACAATAGCACCTAAGTCAAAGAAAGAGGATATGGGATCTAGAAAGTATGATCTCAACTGATTGAAGTATTCCTTTGCTAAAACTAAATTCTAAGCAGTAGTCTTTTAAATATCATGCCATTGAGGGCTGGCAATGTGTCCCTCCTCCATAAGTATTAAAATATTTATTTTCACTTGGAGACCAGAAAATCACTCTAACATTTCCTGGGTAACTACCAAAAGACACCTTAGAGGATTTCCCAATCTCCTAGGTTATTGTTGACAGTGGGTTCCTAACTTTTCTAAACTGGCTAAAATTATAGATGATCTGAAGAAAAAAGCTTACAGCCATACCCAAATCTTTGCCCTGTATGGAGTTATTAGAGATCATATTCTGTAACATCAATGACCCCATTTATAATTCCTTTACTCTTTAACTCCTTGATTGCTATAGTTTTTTTTTTGTTTGTTTGTTTGTTTTTTTTTTTTTTTTGTATTTTTCCATGAAAGACCATAATAAAATTTGTAGTTCTATCTCAACAGGACATCAAAGAACCAGATATCCATTGTTTATTGACCCGTAATTATACCCTAAACTCTGATTTTTCTACTCAATTATCTTAAGAACCCCCTGTGACTTAGTCCCTCATGCAATTCATGCATATTCATCTTATTAGAATGACCTATGAAATCTTACACCTCTCCTACACACATTTTTTTTTATTGTTAAATCATAGCTGTGTACATTAGTGTAATCATCTGCACCCCTTCTAAGATGAACCATAGATGTAGCCCCACCTATTACCCTCCCTCCCCCCAAACCTCCCCCCTCCCTTCCCTTTCCTTGGCCCTTTCCCCATAGTCTTGTGCTATAGCATGGATGGAGCTGGAACGTATTCTTCTCTCCTACACACATTTATGCTTCCATTACTGCAAGATCATAAACCCCACCAACCATTCTCTTCCAGTCAACAGTATACTTTGGGAATATCTTAAACTTATCATAGATTCTCCCTTCCTCTAACCTCTTTGGGATCCCTTTAGACAATCTAGATTTGGAATCTTTTTTTTCTTTCTTTCTTTTTTCTTTTTGGCTTCGATTTAAAATTAAAAGAAGGAGATTTTTAATCTGGAATTATAGTAACAACCTACTCAGAATTGCTCTAATCCAAACTTCTTTGACAGGCCAAATGTGCATGGTTTTCCAGATTGTAACTTTTATTATGGTTATCTAGAGAGCAGAGAGCAAATTTCTATAAGGACATCACATGTCCTTTTTAATTGCTTAGTCATTTTTTCATGCTTTGGAAGCCATACACCTTATTTGCAGCTGGTTCCTACGTTACAAATGGCAGCCATATAAAACCCACACTAGGCACTTCCTTCAAAGAAATTGACTATCCCTGTGAGGCAAAGTCCATAAAGCAGACTCCAGAAGGAAAATTATTATGCTGAAACACACCTTTTATAGCACTTCATGCTATCCCCCAAATGCAAGAATCAAAGGCCAAACTAACAATTTGCTATTGGCATTGAGTATTGCATAAATAACTTGGTTAAACACCTTGTTCTCCAATACATAGTGAAAAAAGATCTCATCGTGTGCTCCATCATGACGGTCTTTGGCAGTGACAGAATGACTTACTAGTCTGGCCCAAAGTGTTAAAATGTTGTCTCTCAAAAAACGTTATTTTCTTTCCACTATAGAATAAATAATAACAATCATTTTGAATAAGTATGTGGGAAATTTTCAATAAAATAAAAAAAAAGTGCCACTGATAATAGGTCTCATTGTTCAAGCCAAAAATCCTGAGAAAATGAATTGAACATAAACAGGAAATAAAGCCTCCAGGCCTTTTGAATATCTAAAATGGGCTTATTCAGATACTATCTCCTTCCTGTTTTTACAATTTTATACCTGCTTTCTGGTTGGTGAAAGACTTTTCTTGTCATAAAGGAAAGTGTTATGAAATAGAAAATTTATATTTAGAGTTATCATTTCCCTGTTGGCAAACTTTTACCCATCTGTCCATTGAGAGAGGAATCTAATCATGTTGAAATAAGGAAATTGAATATTGTATAAGGCTCTGACATTCAGCCAGAAGTGCCTGTGCCCTATTATCTCACCTTTCATAGAAATAGAATGAATATATTACATAGTGAAGATGGAATTCACAAACCTATCCAGGGAACTTACTTTTCCCTAAGCTTTCAAAACCTTAATATCCATTTCAAGAGAAAAATCACAAATTATCCCCAGGTTAACTGATTATGCCACTGGGTATCTCACACCTCACCTTTAGTTCGTTCAAGCCAATGTGGTGAAATTTGGAGGGAGTTAATACAGTATGCCCAAGCATATGATCACTTTTCAGTAACTTCTCCCTGAGAATAAGTCATATGAATCCCTTTGTGATCTTTAGACCAAAGTCTTGGTTTATGGGAAATATCACCAGTGCAAGACTAATGTTAAAATGTCATTGGAAGTCACTTTCTCAGGTAATGCTGTACACAAACAGTGCAGTAAAAATCTAGGAAATCAAAGTTGGATTTGTGTATACTACTTAAAGAGAAATCATCCACTAACCTACTAGACGTCTCTGTCAAAGGGAGATTGAAGACTGAGAACATCTCAAGGCTCTCCAGAAACAGTTATACTCATGAGGGAGAGGGTTTTTTCTAAAACCTTAGATCAAAAACAAGCCTTTTGATATTAAAGCTCTTCCAACACACCTGGGTTACGGCTTTCCAAGTGACAGAAATCCTTGATTCTACCCTTTTCATATTTTTCTTCCTCCTATTTGAAGCCGTCATTGCCTGCTATATTGCTTTAAGAAATGTTATTGCTGAAAGGGGGGTATTGAATTGTTTTCCTCTGATCTTTATTTTCTGGGCAAAAATATCAATAAAGTTTCTGAAAATCTATGGATATTGAACTTTCACTCTCTAGTAACTTGGTGTGAGGATGATAACTTTCCCCTACCTGACACTAACAGAAGCATAATTTGGATAGGAGTGATTATCCAAGGCCTTCTCATGATTCTTATTAATGTTTGTTACCTTTATTAACTGGTGCTGGATGTTCTTCAGGGACTGAGTGTTTATGTCCAGTCACTCATTGGCATATGATTGAAACACATCTACAAAAACAAAAGTCTTAAGAATCAATGTCCTTACCAATGAATTCTATCATTGTAATCAGCAACAGATCTGGAATTCTGTACAAACCAAGATGTAGTTGAATAATGAAACTTGGTCTCCTATTAACCAAAGGCAAACCTACCATGGGCCTACTATTGCTTTGGCCTCTGCAGCAGCTCTTTTCCATGTCTCTTGCACCTAATCCCAACCCTAGGTCTTCCCCAAAACTCTCAATAAAATCCAGTTCACAATGCTTGCTGACCCACCACTATAACCCCAACTCATCCAGTAAATATTTTTGGCCAACTATTCCTGATACTAGCTGAACCTTTAATACAATTCTTTGAAAATACCTCTGTCTTCTCCAAGGTAGAATACTGACTGTAATTTATAGCTTATTCTTTGACAGGGCTGTTGAATTTCTCTTCTATGTTAACAATGCAAGTATTTATTCAGATTGGAAGACTTTATTCAGACTAATCTTATATAGTATATAGTTTCATTTTTATTTTACTCCTTTTTATTATTACCAGTTATAATTATATGAGAGCTTTCTTATCTGCAAGACTTTATTCAGATTAATCCTATATAGTATATAGTTTCATTTTTATTTTACTCCTTTTTATTATTGCCAGTTATAATTATATGAGATCTTTCTTATCTGTTTTCAGTAAATACCATTTTGCCAAAAGTAGTCTAACATATTTGTTACATTCTATTCCTTACCCTGACTACATCTCTGATAATTTTTACTCTTTCTATATATATATATATGTGTGCTTTAAAAGTACCCTTAGTATTATGTGTGTAGTGTGTGCTAACTATAAACAAAGCATATAGCTTACCCAAACAGTTCTAGTATGTGCACCAAATCAGCAGTCCCTCCAAGAGGCATTTCCAATAACTGGAACTCCTGGGTTTGAAAAGCAAAGGTTATATGAGAAATGGCTTTATCTGTTCTATTATTTCTAAATGAAAATCAACATTACAATGATCCAATTATTATGTATGGATTACCTTATTATATATGGAGTATATGAATGGAGTATATGAATGAATTACTGAACTAAAACCTGAGTAGTAAATTTAAATAAAACCAGGGAAATAAAACCTGAGTAGTAGATTTAAATAAAACCAGGGAAATAAAACGTGAGTAGTAGATTTAAAGAAGAAGAATAAATGACCCACGACCTTTTTTGAAAAATTTTTAAAAGCCATAAGATCTCTTTTCAGAAATATGTACATAGTTACTACTTACACCTACATTACACCTACAGTTTTAGAGAATTCCCCAGATTTCTTAAAGTCAGTTCATACTTGCCTAGGTATTCACAAGAATCTATCCTTATTTTGCTTATAAAAGACACAAAATATTTACATATGTGTATTGTGCTTTGGTTTTGCAGTTGATTTGTTTGTATGTTTCTTTTTATTCTGCACTGACAATGAGTAGTTTAAACAAGTGACCCTGAGGAAGTGCCCTGTATGTCTTTAATTAAAAGGGTTCAATTAATATTGCAATGAATGTTTACGGTCACTCCCTGAGTCCACGGCACTATCACATGAAACTATCTGTTCCTGTGTTCTCCTGTGCACAGTTGGGAAGAGAATGATGAAAGACTTCAGTGAACCTAAACAGAGAGATTGTCTTATACAAACCTATTCTCTAAAAATATGTGTTCATGTGTAGAAGTTCCAATTCAGTATTAAATAATAGGATATATTTTAAATACTCCAGTGAATTAGTCTAATTTTACTTTACGGATGAAGAAATATTTGAATAAGAAAATAAATCCAAACTGAGCTCCTTTTGCCTTTCTTACATTTTAATTATTGTGTTGCTCTATTTTGACTTTATAAGTTATAACAACTAGTAGAGGCATACCTAATCTATTGTGAGGTGCTTTGTCAGGTTTTGCGGAACAGGTATAACACCTCTTTAATTTTTACACCCAGTAGGTTTATGGTGACCATGTTGTCAATCAAGTCTATTGGCATCATTTTATCCACAGCACACATTCATTTTACGGCTCTGTATCAGATGCTGATAATTCTTGCAATAGTTCAATTTTTTTTCATTATTATTATATCTGTCGTGGTTATCTGTTATCAGCCAGAGTAATTGTTTGGGAGCACCACACAAAACCCTCACTAAGATGGTAAACTTCATTGGTAAGTGTTATATGTATTCTGACTGCTCCACCAATTCTACCCACATTGCTCTCTCTGCCTCCAAAGATTCAAAGTATAGACTGACTTTCACCTTAAAGGCTAGTATAGTTGGTGACTTGAAGTTGAAACTAATGCTTTTCTACCATTCCAAAAATATTGGAGACCTATGAATTTTGCTAAATCTACTCTGGTTGTGTTTTATAAATGGAACAACAAAGCCTAGATGACTTCACGTCTGTTTACAGGAGGGGTTATTTATTATTTGAAGCCCACTGTTTAGATCTGCTAAGAAAAAGAGATTCTTTTAAACATATTACTATGTTAAGGTACTTGACAAAGTACCTTAGCACTCAAGAGATCTGGGGAAGATATGTAAGGAGATTAATGCTATTTTTATGCTAATATGGCATCCATTCTACAGTGCAGGGAGCAAGAAGTAATTTTTGACTCTCAACTCTTGTTGTTCAAGAAATACATTTCAGGGCCGTGCCTGTGGCTCAAAGGAGTAGGCCACTGGCCCCGTATGCTGGAGGTGGTGGGTTCAAGCCCAGCCTCGGCCAAAAACGAAAGAAAGAAAGAAAGAAAGAAAGAAAGAAAGAAAGAAAGAAAGAAAGAAAGAAAGAAAGAAAGAAAGAAAGAAAGAAAGAAAGAAAGAAAGAGAGAGAAATTAATTTTATAAATCTATAGCCACATAAAAAAAGAAAGAAAGAAAGAAAGAAAGAAAGAAAGAAAGAAAGAAAGAAAGAAAGAAAGAAAGAAAGAAATTTTATAAATCTATAGCCACAACAGATAGTGACTCCTCTACAAGATCTAAGCAAAATAAATAAAAAATCTTCTGGAAAGGATTTGCTACTCTAGACGCTATGAAGAACAATTGTAGTATGTTGGAAGAGGTCAAATTACCTACATTATCTACAAGAGTTTAGAAGAAGTTGATTTTAATCTTCACAGATTATTCTGAGGGGTTCACGATTTAAATGCAACTGCCAATATGGAGACAATCACTGAAATTAAAAGTGAAACCTGAAAGTGTGACTGAATTTCTGCAATTTCATGATGAAATTTTAACTGACGAGGAGTTGCTGCCTATATATGAACAAAGAAAGTGCTTTCTTGAAATGGAATCTACTCCTAGTAAAGATGCTATGTGACCAGGGTTGAAATGAAAACAAAGGATGCAAAATATTCTGTAAATTTATTTGGTAATTCAGGGGGAGAAGGTTAGTTCCAAATTAGAAAGAAGTTTTTCTGTGTGTAAAATGCTTGCAAACAGCATTGCATACATGCTACAGAGAAATCTTTCCCAAGAGGAAAAGTCAATTGATACAGCAGTCTTCATTATTGTCATGTTTTATGAAATTTTTGCAGCAAACCAAATTTCAGCACCTACTACCCTGCTCAGTCAGCAGCCATCAACTTTAAGACCAGACCTGCCACCAGTGGGAAGACTTTGTCTCAGTGAAGGCTGAGATGATTGCCAGCATTTTTTTTTTACGAGAAAGTCTTTTGTATTTGCATGTCATCTCTTCAACACAATGTTATTGCATACTTAATCTTAATAGGCTACATTATATTGTAAACTTTTTTTTTTTTTGAGACAGAGTCTTAACCTGTTGCCCTGGGTAGAGTGTCGTGTTGTCATAGTTTATAGCAACCTCCAACGGTTGGCCTCAACAATCCTCTTGGCTCAGTTTTTCTATTTTTAGTAGAGATGAGGTCTCGCTTTTGCTCAGGCAGGTCTCAAACTCATGAGCTCGAGCAATCCACTGGCCTCGCCCTCCCAGAGTGCTAGGATGTAAACATAAACTTTATAGATACTAGAAAACCAAACGATTGCTGTGACTCACTTTATCACGATGTCCATTCCAATGTCTGGGCACCAAAACTGCAATATCCCTAAATTACGCATATATAAAAAAAATGAATCTAGAAAAAGGCCTAATAAAGGATGGCATATTGACAGTTATTATTCTGTTTAACTAGAAGAACATGGTTCCTCCTAGTTTAAACACAAACTGCTGATGCTGTAATCCCCACATGTCCACCTCAGTGGTGAGAAGGCCAGTGTCTAAATAAATAAGGTCCTGGATAGACATTTAGGAAACAACCATCATGTAGACAGAGCCTGATACACAAGCCTCATATACAGTATGAGTTTGGCATTCGTAATGGTCATTGCCAAAGGAAGAAGGCCTGTTGGGCAGCACTTGGAACACAGAGAGAGAGAAACTCTTCCTTGGGTATTATTTAATAATAATCTTACATTCACCTAGCATGGCGTGCAATGATGGCAGACCCTGGAGAAAAATGGTCTCCTGGTAGCAGAAGAGGTTTCCGTTGATATGGTACAAGAGAAGTCTAAATTATGACAACAAGAAAGAATAGACAGTAAGGTTAGCAGAGTTTGCATTGCATTGACACGTAGTATATCAACAAGACTTACAGATTTAACTGCATATTTTTGAGGGTGAGTAGATGGAATTTTATCAGTTTTGAGTGGCTGTGAGAAAGAAATTTTATAGTTTACTTTATCAGTGTAGGTAACAATAATGAATGGCACAATAGTTCTATTGTAATGTTATATGATCTGTTAAATAATAAATGTATATTAATTGTGTAAAATCATTATATTTATTAGATATTTATAGATATATGCCATAAACACTTATGTGAATTATGATATTGGAGCATATCATTATTATGAGTGATTCTGGCCATCACAAGTTATATTCTTTTTTAAAAATTATAAGTATTACTAATATGTTTTCACCCATACTATATATTATTGCTAAAAAATAATGAGCACATGAAAAAAATAGAGTATAAAGAAGTAAATGGTGTATATGATAACCTCAAGTCATGTTTGTACAGTTAGGGTTAAATCCTGTAGTGTGAGGAAGCAGAAAGTAATGAGTAACTTCAAATGGAAGTTTTGAGACATTCATTGACTGAATTTTAACAAGCTACTTAAATTCTCAGAATTTCACTTTTCTTATGGGTACAGCTGATGCCAGAATTTCATCTTCAGTAGATCCTTGGTCTTGGTGGTTTGAAGAATGATCCATGTATCACAGATCAGTGGTAAGACAGCATTTATTTTATAGAAAAGAACAGAGAAAAAACACCAAAGCTCCTGGCAGAGAGAAAAACCCAAGTGGGAAGAAAGAGCTCTCTCTTTCTCACTCTCTCTCTGCCAGGGTTATTTGTCTGAGGGTATATATAGTCGCATGGGTAGTTATATCAGGCCAGGACTTGGTAACAAGTTAACGGATGCTGTCCCTTCCACTGGGGTAAGATGAATGAGTGCATTAGAGAATGGATACAGTCCCTTCTGCTGAGGCAAGGTGAATGAATGCATTAATGAATGGCTATAGTCCATTCATAAAATTGACCAGGCCTAGGAAACTTACGTGAAATTGACCAGGCCTAGGAAATTGGGGGGTTTCCTGTCCAACTACAGGTGCAAGGGGAGGGAGAAGCTAAGTGGCTGGTGTCTCCCCAGCAGTTGTCCGGCCCCTCTGACTACAGGAGCCTCCTGCTGCCCTCTCCCCCCCAACGGCTGGTTCCTCTGCCAGCTGCTGCTGCACCAACACCACTGGAGCAGAGGCAGCAGGTCCCCCCCTCAGGGAGGTGGAGCTGGCTGGGGTGCCACCTGCCCCGTATTACAGCCATCTTACAAAGGGCTATTTGTGTATTTGTGCAATTAAATACAATTTTAAATGTGATGGAGAAAGATACCCATTATTTTGCTTTGCAGGAAAGGTAAATCTGTCATGTAATAAATGTGTAGAATACCTAGACGTGAGCTTATTCTTTTTAAAGTGTGTGTGCCTGTGATGGCCAAATAAAGTATCAATCTATCCAGGTGCCCTTCTTTGATAGTGTGGATGTGTATATAAACACATACACATTGTGTGTGTGTGTGTGTGTGTGTGTGTGTGTGTGTGTGAATATTTCTATCTCAGCACCCAAGTCATTCATTCAACATATATTTACTTTGTGTCTATTACTCATCAGGCAGTGTGCTAGGTACAGAGTAAGACATTAGTTTTGTTTGTGTGTTTGTTTTTTAGTAAATCATAGCTGTGTATATTAATGCAGTCATAGGGTACAATGTGCTGGTTTTATATACAATTTGAAATATTTTCATCAAACTGGGTAACATAGCCTTCATGGCATTTTCTTAGTTATTGAGTTAAGACATTTATATTCTACATTTAGTAAGTTTCACATGTACCCTTAAGATGCATCATAGGCGTGGTCCCAATTATCCTTCCATCACTCATCCTTCCCCCTCCCATCCCCCCTCTTTCCCCTTACACCATGGATGTGGAGAAAAGGGAACACTTCTACACTGCTTGTGGGAATGCGAACTAATACATTCCTTTTGGAAAGATGTTGAGAGAGCTTAGAGAGCTAAAAAATAGACCTGTCGTTGGATCTTATGATTTCCTGCTAGGTATATATCCAGAAGACCAAAAATCACACTATAACAAATATATTTGTACCAGAATGTTTATTGAAGCCCAATTCATAATTGCTAAGTTATAGAAGAAGCCCAAGTGCCCACCAACCCACAAATGGATTAATAAATGTGGTACGTGTACACCATGGAATATTATGCAGCCTTAAAGAGACATGGAGACTTTACCTCTTCATGTTTACATGGATGAAGCTGGAACATATTCTTCTTAGCAAAGTATTTCAAGAATGGAAGAAAAAGTATCCAATGTACTCAGCCTTACCATGAAATTAATTTATAGTTTTCATATGAAGCTATAACCCATTAGTTTCTTTTGTTGATTTATTGTCTTCTTTTATTTTTTTTTCTTTTCGAAGATGGATAGAATGCTGTTCTCAATAAAGTTGGAATCTAAGAACTGAGGCAGATATTAAGAACAAAAATCCATCATTAACTGAAAACTACTGTCATAATTCTGTGTCCATCCTTGATGTGATAATATATTTTCCGTCCTGTTTAAATAACTAGAAGATTGTCTTCACATATTGGAAAGATACCACACAATTTCTATGCTCAAGAGAAGGGAAATAAACAAAGTGAGTCCTACCTTTGTTTCAGTTTATTGCTTGGAAGCAGTTTCTGGAATGCAGCCTAGAGAGAGTAAACCAGAGCTTCACATTCTTGCTAAGAATATTGCTGAGCTGATTAAGTCAGAGATGGAGTTTTAGATGCTAAATATCTGGCAAAGATTTGGTCTTTAATAAATGGTTAAATTAATAACTGACTATGAGTTTTACTATTTAGTCAGAAGAAACTGAAAACTGCCATGATTTTTAAATAGAGTAGTATATTCACAGACAGAGGTACAAAATAGGAGACAGAAGTTTTGAGTGAGTGTTGGCTACCTTCAGTCTTTTCACATAAAAAATGTTTTAAAGTTCTTTAATTCGCCAGTTATTTTTCCTCTGAAGATGTTCTAGTTTATTACATTTCTCTTGAAAGTTGGTCTTTTGGCACAAAATAGTGGTTTAGCTTGTTTAATTAGGATATGACACAGTAGTTTCACAGTAGCTTCTAGCTATGTGTTTTTCTGGTTTTAAAGGTTAAAATACTCTCAGATTCAATTGCAGAATATGCCATGACTCACTCTAAATATCTCTTTTAATTAAATGTTGCTAAATCGACATCAGATAATACGTATGTATAATGAATTTTTAAATATAATTTCAAAGAATTATATATTATATTACACAGTATGATACTAATTCAGTTAATGGACAAAGCACATACAAAAGTGAACAGAACATTATAGGTCCTGCTCCCATTGCATTCTAGTAAGGAGACAACAATATTATACATTAATAATTGTATTAATAATGAAAGATAATTCCTAAGAATTTGAATTATACAGAAAATATATATTATAAAAGGGAAGTATAAAGTTGTGAATTATTCTTACAATTTACAGACTAAAACCAATACTCAAAACACAAAATTATCAGTACCCCAGAAGCTTCCCCCTGCCATAAATAAATAAATATGTAGCATTAGTTTTTATAGAGAAGTATTTGTACAGAATATACTCTCTTGTGTCTACTGTTTTTGGCCAACATTTTGTTTGGATGGTTCATTTATATATGAATATAGATCCTATGTTGTAATTACTATGCAGTATTCCACTCTGTGAATATAATATTTATTTGTTATTTAACTGTAGCAAACTAATTGGGTTAAATCCAGGTTTTTGGCTATAATAAATAGTCTATGATAAAAAATAGACTGACTATTATGATTGACAGAATTCGGGTATGGTGGCCAAGGCCAAATTTAAATAAACGGGCTAACAATCTTTTCTGAGTTTTTCTATTTAATGAGAATTGTATCATGTATTGGTCACTATTGCTGTGCAACAAATTATCCCAGAATGTAGTATTTTAACTCTTGAGTTCTAGACACAACTACAACAGGGACTTTACCTAACAAATGTAAACATTGTTACCTAATTGTACCCTCACTTCAATCTAAAATTTAAAACAAATGAGAAAACTTGAGTATTGTCACTTCTTTGATTTATGTACTGGCTTAACTGGGGTCTTCTCCGACGTCCTGTTCTCAGACTGTTTTTCACCATCGTACTCTGTGTTAAAGACCATAAATACCAATGAAAGTAAAAAGTAAATCCAGCCAATTAATGGAGTTTTATGATTAAAACAATGGTATATGAAATAAAAACAGAGCTAGCCTGGGTGTTAAGCCTCACAAAGAAAGACATGTAGTCTCTTGAGCCCAGCGAGACTCTTAACACTTTCTCTTTCTCTATCATTTTTTCTTTTTCTTTGCCCTCTCACCTGATCAAGCCACTAGGAGGAAACCCACAGCATTGTTGGGGCTGGTATCCCACAGGTTATTATGCATTTGGATCTAATTTTACTTTCAAGTAAGCTCTTGGAAAACATATAGGGAGTGTCATGCTCATATTTATTTTAACAATATTGTTTTTTGGCAGCCATAGAGACGATGGCTTGTAAGGATTCAAAACACTTTACATTTAGTATAGGAACAAGATGATGTGAGTTATGTTAGAATGGTGGAAATTAAACTAGAAATGTGGAAAGGAGATAGATGACTCTGATCTTTATTCCTCACTCAACATTCAACGCTGGGTCATCATTTTCCATTAAACTCCCTCTTATCTTTTCTCTACTGATCCATCCCAAACCAAGGTAATTTAGGAATATTTGTGTTGGCTAAGCAACTTATATACATCTATAAATCATTGCAATATTAAAATTACCTATGTGTATATTCCAAAATAAAGTGTATGATCATGATACAGTGTGGGTGGTGCCCCAGCCAGCACCCTGTTGCTGAGAGGAGGACCTGCCCTGCCCTGAGGGTGAGCAGCAGGCAGAGGAACCAAAGGGTTGAAGGGTAGACAGGGGGAGTGCAGGAAGCTTCAGTGGCAGAAGATGTGGCACAACTGCTTGGGAGGACACCTCCAGGTTGCCAGCTCAGGGAGTGCAGTGGTATCTCTGCCCGGCGCCTATCTCCATCCCCTAGTACATGCAGCTGAAGAGGAACCACATTTTCCCCAGGCCTGGTCAATTTCATATAAGTTCCCCAGTCCTGGTCAATTTCAGTAAGTTTCCTAGGCCTGGTCAATTTCATGTAAGTTTCCTAGACCTGGGAGTGAAAATATCCATTCATTTGTTGGGCTGTATATATACACCTAGACAAAGGACCCAGAAATGAAATTTTTTTCTCACTTGGGTTTCCCTCTGCCAGAAGCTCTTGTGCTTTCTCTGTATTCTTTTCTGTAAAATAAATCCTGTCTTACCAACGATCTGTGGTCCATGGATTCATTCTTCCAATCAATGAGACAAGGACCTATGGAATAAGAAATTCTGGTATCAATCATTGAGGGCAAGAATTTGGTCCTGCCTGAATTTGCATCCTGGGATCAAAGTATTACTTGAAATTACTAGTATATAAATAATTGTTAACTAAAAATAACTTATTTTTTTTTCTAAATGTTTCCAAATTTGGGGAATATTATGATTGCTTCAAATAATATTTAATACATTAGCAAGTAATTTATGTCACAAATAGTTTCTCTGGGGGTAATGCTTATACTCTATTGTATGTATGTACCTCTTTGTACACTATTACATGTGTAGCTTGTATTGTTTCTCATGAAAAGAATAATCAACTCACCACAAATGAGGCTCTTTTCTTTATGTACTTAGTTGTAAAACTATTGCCAATTTTCTTTTTGAACAATTCACTGGTTCCAAGGAAATTAAGTGTATATCAAATAGTGATTTCAAAGGAAATGGTTATGTAATGTAGAAGTGATCAAGGCCAATTAGAAACAAATCTCACGATCAACTAACACTGAATTGATGGACTGTGCTGTTTTCAAGAGAAATGTGAATTGAAACAGATGTTGATGTAAGTTGAAAATAAGTTTCTGGAAGGTAGGATATTTAATACTTGTGTAAATTAGAAGTGAGAAAATACAGTACAAAATTTGATTTAAAATGACATTTGTTTTGCTATAACATGATTTAGGATACTAAGTATATATAATCGGTAGCGCAAAAAGGACTTTAACATTAATCATAAAAAGAAATAAACGTATGAAGTGTGTTATTTTTAGGGGTAAAACAATGTTATTACATGAAATAGAATGTTCCATATTCTCATTCAGTTTATTTAGTCTTAGTGCTGCTTTGAGGTAAAATTGATACTGGACTCTTGTCTTCAGTAAGGTCCTTGGTCTCGGTAATTTGAAGAATGAATCCACGGACCATAGATCAGTGGTAAGACAGGATTTATTTTACAGAAAAGAATGCAGAAACAAAAACACCAAAGCTCCTGACAGAGAGAAATACCCAAGTAGGAAGAAAGCGCTCTCTGTCTCTCTCTCTGCCTGGGTTCTTTCCCCAGGGCTGTATATACAGTCACATGGTCCCCTCTTAGTTATATTTGGCCAGGACATGGTAACAAATGAATGAATATGATCCCTTTTGTTCCCAGGCCTAGGAAACCTACTTGAAATTGACCAGGCTTAGGAAACTTACATTAAATTTACCAGGCCTAAGAACCTTACATGGAATTGACCAGGCCTAAAAAATGGGAGTTTTCCTGTACAGCTGTAAGTGCAGGGGAAGGTGACACTAAGAAACTGGTGTCTCCCCAGCAGGTGTCTGGAGCCTCTGGCTACTGAAGCCTCCCTAAGCAACCATCCCCCCCCCCCCCTACTGCCACCCTGCAACCCACTGGTTCCTGTGCCAGCTACAGCTGCACCAACGCAGCCAGGGGGAGACAGCAGGTCCTCCCCTCAGCTCAGGGGAGCTGGTCTGGGGGCCACATGCCCTGTATCAAAATGATGAATCACAGGAACTTTCAAAGCTATCCCAACCTTACAGTTCACCAGAAAATAGTGCAACAGTTTTCTAAGAAACTGTTGTCAGCATGAAAGTACAAAATTTAAAAACAAAACAAAACAACAACAAAAAAAACTGACATAATATTGAATTGGGAGAGAATACTAAACTTAGTGTAAGAAATCTGAGGTGAATATATGAAGATGAGAAGTCAAGTATTTTATTATTTCATTCATTTTTTTTATTTTTTTCAGACAATGTTTATTGAGGATCTTCCATGTGCTATATACTAGGTGATAAAAATTAGTAAGATTTGGACCCTGCTAGCTTAAAACCATTTGCTGCATACCTTATAGCTAAACAAAGTATGCCAAAATAGCTCTGCAATAATTTAAAAATTTTAATAATAATAATTAGGCGGCATCTGTGACTCAAAGGGGTAGGGCATTGGCCCCATGTACCAGAGGTAGTGGGTTCAAACCTGGCCCTGGCCAAAAAAAAAACAATAAAAATAAAAATAATAATAATAATAATAATAATTTGCTAGCCATTACTCAGAAGCTTTATCTTATTCAGCTGCTGTTCACAAATCTAAGACAAATGTTAGCACTAGAAAGAGGAGATTCTCTTGTCAGCTTGTAGATCAAGACAGGCTTGCATTTGATGATACTGCATTTATTCCTCCACTCAAGAGTCTATGTACTTGAGTCCGGAATATTCAAAACCAGATTCCTAAATGCCATTGTGGAGGAATGAACATCATGCTTACAAGGACAGTCACCGGTTCTTAACACATCAAAGGAAACACTAAGAGCAGGACAGTCTCCCGGCAAGCCTAGAGATATCCGTAACTTGGAGGTAAGCTCCCAAGTAACTTGGTGTTCCAGAATGGGATAAGATCGGTCCCTGGATAGTAAGTGGGTCTTAAACCTTAAACATTTTGTGGTACTTCATTGTGGGAGTTGTGGAGAAAGAGCACATAGTTTCCTTTTTGTGAGGTCCTTAAGCACAGAGCTCCTGCACGTCATTACTTCACACCTGTTGTTTATCCCCTCAATAAACAGCCACTGCAAAGGTTGCTCGGGGCTCTCCTGCACCTCTGGTGAGCCTCAGCTCCTGCAGTTTGTACTCTCCATCCATCCTGGCTGTTTCCTTAATGTGGCTCCGGCATGCCATGTCTGAGAGTCTGGTACCCATTACTGTGACTTACTTGTGTGTGAGTCTGGACTTAGTGCATGTTCATGAATATACCTCCACATTACACCCGCTGGGTTTTCACTAATAGTTTTTCTATCTATCTAGATTTTCTTATTTTATTTCTGACTATATCTACTTTCTAGAGTAATTCCATGCATAATGAACATTGTATTTGAAATATGTACATTTACCACAAGTGTGGTTCTTCCCAGGAATTTTACACCACCAGAACAATGTTGACAATGAATTCTACCTGAAAACAAACCTTAAGATATTACGAGCAATGTAGGGGAATATTCCATAGAGCAGCTAGTCTAATACTACATGGCATGTTGTGTTGAAATCAGTGACAAGCCTTCAATATTCTCTGCTTTCTATGTAAGAGTTTTACTCATCTGGGAGTGGTAACACATTTATATATTATTCATAATTTGGTGACTTTTATCAATCATTTATTCACTACATAGGTCAAGAATAGGAGACGCTTTGTGAGGTCTAAAAGGCAAGGATGCAAAGGTACATGAGGCATATGGGAGCTGCACTTCAGCATCATTTGAAATAGGCAGAAACACAATAAATAAACAATGCAAATTGATGCAGACTATATTCAAGACATATGCAAATGTTTTTGGAATCACGGAAGAAAAATTTTAAAGGAGCTCGGAGAGGTATCAGACAAAGAATGACAACTGAGCTGATGAATAATATATTGGATAGACAGAGGAGGACATCCAAGGAACATTAATCATAAAATGAAGTATAAACACACGGACGGTCAGGAAAAGGTTATAGTTTAAACCTGCTGGAGATGGTGAGTGTTTTATGGAGAAAATAGAAAAGAGGTGGACATAAAACTCTGGAGAGCACTGCCAATTTAAAATTTAGGAAGGCAAGAAAAGTGAAAAGGGTTTTGAGAATGAGATGAGATACAAGAGACCAATGGAAAAATGTAAAAAAAAAAAAAAAAAGAAAAGGATATATTTTAGAGAGAACAGCTATATTTAAGTTTTTCTTTACTCCCTTTTCAGGAATAGGAGGAGAAAAAAAAAAAAAAAGCCAAACAAAATTAATGACAGACCAGAAGACAAATTCAATATAATTGCAACAAATGCATATACAAAAAGACCCCATGGCCTGGACATTGAAGCAATGGTCAAAGCCTTCAAACTTATGTTTTAATGCCAATTTTCCTATCGTTACTTTGCAGGTATTTTGAGGACATATTCTTTCCTGTCATAATATTTTTCCTAATATCTATTGCCCAATGTGTGCTCAGTAGTAACTACTCCTTATTCTGAATAGTCTGCTATATAATAATAATGGGAAGAATAATTTCCTTGCTATCCGCATGTATTATTGCTATTGAGTGATTTATTGGAGTTCTTTAGTTCCATAAAGGATTATCAATTCCTTCATATATGTTAAGTCCACCAAATACACTGGAGTGCATTCACCAGCAATGGTCTATGAATCATGGTCTCCGCAACAGCAGCATAACCATCACTTTGGAACTTTCAAAAGTGCAAGTTCAAGGAACCCACCACAGATTTACTAAATCAGAATATCTGGCAGTGAAGTCTGGCAATCTACAAATATGCTCTAACCAATCTTGATAGATTCCAATATTTAAGATTGATGGAATAAAGTTATCCACCCCTCCAAAAATTATAAGTATACACTGAAACCAAGCAATATGCCAGGAAGAGAATATTAACTTAGCTTAGTAAAGTCCTTAACTACAAGTACTATAGATGTGCTCTGACTGGATGGAAAGAGTGCAGATATAGGGGTCAGAGAGAAGTCGATTCACTTCCCAGCTTGACCTGTATTTAATCTGTTACCCTTGACATCTCACCTCTTTTTTGAGATGTCCTGTTCATTTTTCAATGATATTGAAATCATTCAAATGAGAAATGCATATTAACTGTAACCTAAAGGCCATTCAACAACTGCTACTTTCTTCCCTATCAGAATCACCTTTATTGGGTTGCATCATAATATTATACATTCTGCTCTCATTAAGGGTTTTACAAGGAACAGGCCTTCAGGAATCATTCCAGCATCTTTTTTACAACTGTTGCTGAAGATCTTGTTCTGCATGTCATTCAAGGTCCCCTACATAAAATTTTATATGAGAAATGTCTTTAAACATTTAGCTCTGGAAAAGATAACAAGCAAACAAAAGCCATTGTCTAGAATACTCATTAGAATGTTTATTCAAAATAGAATTTATAGGCATCTAAAATGTTCTCGATGGAATATAGAGAAATAAACTAGATTAAATTTTATAGAAAAATAAAATTAAAATGGTACAGATGGATAAAATTACCAGTTTAAAATATTCTTTGCCTATAGATATTCTTATCTATGTAAACCAGTACTATGTCAAATGTAAATCTATAGATCAATTGTTACATTGAAATTTAATATTAATTTAAAAAATTTCATTGACCAGGTGAATAAATGCCAAACATGATTTAATAAGGGAGAGAAAAATGAAGAAAGATTTTATATTTACATTTATACCTTAATCATAATTTCCTAAGACTTCTGAGAGTGCTTAAAAATGTAGTAATCCCCCCTATTGGTTTTAGTTATGCATTTTCAATCACAATCTGAGCATTTTAAATGTAAAATTCTAGAAATAAAAAATGTATAGGTTTTAAAGCATGCACCTTTTAAGAAGGATGATGAAACTTCATACCATCCTGCTTCATCCTGCCTGAATCATCACTGTGTCATCATCATGCTATATATGGAATTCACCTGTTAGTCACTTCAAAGTCACCTAAATTATCAGACTGAAAAAAATAAAAAAGCATATGCAGTGTTCACTATCTGTGGTTTCAGGCTTCCATTGGGAGTGTTGAAACATATCCCTCATGGAAAAGGAGGGACTCCTGTAAATTAAAAATAACAAAATCCAATATCTTTATTTTAAGATGAAGAGACCTAAACACAAAGGTTTATTCCCTCATGGAGATCAATTATTCATTGTTCAAACCCAGCTCAGAAATTAAACTTCCCAGTATTGTTTTGATCTCACTAAACTTTTCTTCTTTGTTATGACATAATCAAAAAGATCAATCCCACCTTTGTATCTGCTGTTCTACGATAAATGAAAATTTCAAAAGGGCAATGTATCAATTTTCTTGATTCCCTGGTTTTAGTAAAATAAATTGTAAAAGTGATGTACAGCATGTTGAAGTCCCGCATGAAATCTCTCTGCTTTCACGGCGGTTGAGTGGTGCTTTGGGGTAATGTCAGCCTCTTCCTCCAGCTTGTCAGGACCTCCACGATGCTCTCAGACCATGATGTCATTCTCATACTCTTCTTTTATACATGCAGATTTTCATCTTGCTGCACAGTATCTTTACATAAACTACCTCTCCTTTAATATTTTTACAAATATATCTCTTTGGAAAAAGTTAAAGCTTTCTCTGCTCTATTTTAGTTACATCCTACACGCATGCATTCTTTATGAGGTCTCCTTGAGTTACAGTTTCTATTTCATTCTTTTCATGATCCTAATCTTGTGCTTTTTCAATATAAAATTTCAGACCAACAAAGAAAGTTCTGACCTACACCAGTTTATAATATATTTATCAGAAATAAAAATCCATATTTTCTCTGTTGCCAATTAATAGCTAATTTTCTTTTCCCTCTGTCATCCTAAACCTCAATAAAAATAGGTTTGGGTCGAAAGTTTCACAAACCTAGGGTGGTTCCTGTGGCTCAAGGAGTAGGGTACCAGTCCCATATACTGGAGGTGGTGGGTTCAAACCTGGCCCTGGCCAAAAACTGCAAAAAAAAGAAAAAAGAAAAAGAAAGAAAGAAAGAAACCTAAGTAGTCCTTTAGTTGCCTTTAGCATGCACCTCCATTAATGATCCCATACTTACTGTTTCAGATCACTTTAGTTTAAACATTAAGTAATGTTTTTGTGTAACATCCACTTCCTTATAGTAAAAATAAGCAAAATCAAGTAATATATACATATGTGATAGACACACATATGTGAGATAAATTTGGAAAAAATCGAGGACATGCTAAATCCAAAACTTAGAACAGTGGCAACATTGGAGGAGATGCCAGGGAATTATAAAAATGTGCATAGGGACATGGCTAAATTACGGGGTTGTGCTACATAGGTGTCCGTTCTATTATTAAAGAATAAAGCAAATTAAAATGCAATAATATAAAATAGCATCATTCATGGGAAATGAGGGTGTCTTTCAGAAAGAAAGAATTTTAATTAAGCCAATTCTCTGCACCTGAAATCCTTAAGCAGTTGGTTTTTAAAAGTATCATACAGGTTTTGTATGTTAGATGGTTAGCAATTTTCTTTCAACAATTTCTGTTGTAACAATGGGACTTGATTGCACAAGACACTGATGCATGCCTATGAAAATACTTAGGGGAAACTGATTACATCATTTAAAATATTCTTTTTAAAACTGAAATGAAAACTTTGTTCTGTTGAAGTCATCATTGGCAAGGGTATATTAGAAAGGTGAAATACTGAATCATATTACCTTTAGATCAGAGTTAGGTGTTACCTTCCATGAAAGAGTAAAGTGCTTCAGAAAAGTGCAAAAGAAAAAAAAAATTGTTTCAAAGCCTACTTATAAATTGCTAAGTTTTAGTCATAAAAGGTGAGATTGTATTTGGAGCAACGTTGGATCAAGTACAAACATGGATTCCATTACAATTTAACAAACCAGCCACATGGGCTGAATCATTACTAAGCCTTGACTCATTTACATAAATATTTACACAGTTGTCCTCTTGGCCCAGCTTTTAAGACAAGTCTCTCAGTAGAATTTTTGTATTGCCTGGATATGGAGTTACTTAGCTGACATTTATCTTGTCCCACCCTGTATCTCTTCCATTTAATGAGCTTATAAAATAACCCTGAGAAAGGCATGCATAAAAGCGAGGCCAAGAATATTTTGTCCCCTTTTTATTTTACCCTGGTGTCAGGTCAGAATAGTGTAAATTATTCTGGCTGTAAAGTTTAGCTAATAGTGTATTTGGAAAGAGAGTATATTAAAGGAGATGAGAAATTACCTAATAAAGCGCAGTCCTTAATACTTAGGAGTCAGATGGACCTTCATTAAAATGCAGGAACTCTCTATGATTGGCTGTATGCCTTTACAAGTGTTACTTAATCATCCTAAGTCTCAGTCTGTACATCTGTCAAATAGGATCTTAAATACATCTACCTTTTATGAGTGTTGAAAGATCAATGTATCAATACAGTAAGATAAAGCACTTAATAGGCATCATAAAAGAATTACTAAATGTTAGCATCTTATTATTATTAATTTTATGAAAATCAACAGACCACATATTTTTATCATTGGAATTTGTGTGGAAGGAACATCGTACTACTTGACTGTATATAACATAGTGATAGTTTATTGAGTGAAATAGTCTTACTAGGCTTAAGCACAGATAACACTAGTCTTTGCTATCATCACAGCTGCTGTTAAGATTTTACCAATAACTTCAAGGTATTAACAACTTTGTTTTTTTGGTTTTAAATGGATATAAAATTTAACATCTATTACTTTGTTCTCTTTTCAAGTTTAGGCCTACCTCAGGTTCCTAACACTATGGGGCTGGGCAGGAAGCTCTGTGTTCTTTGTAATTATTTAGTCCTCTTGGTTTTGCCATTTCTCCTGCAGTCACTGAGCTGTTTCTAGCTCCTAAAAATAATCAAAAAATAGGGAGCGTATAAAAGATCAGGAAAGAAATAGTCACATGCTGCAAGTATCAGTGGATAACTCTTATAAAACACTCTCAGATATGACGACTTCCAAACAAGGTTTTTGTCCTCACCCCAAAAGCTTTTGTGGATTCTTCCATTTCCCAGTCTTTGAAATACTTGCACCTTCTATTTGTAGATAATGCAATTGATCACTCTCACGACACGTTGACATCGGCGTAGGGATGTCACCCCTAACATCTGACCAACTAACCAACATGGACTTTCTTTATATAAATGTATACACTTCTCCACACCACCACCACCATTTCCTTAGATAAAGCCCTTTTCAAAACGCAATTTATCATTCATTCTTCAGTTCCATATGTCACCAATAGGGAAGACAAATCTGTCGTGCCACTGGTGGACTGGTGGCTACTGCACTTGAGTTCTTGCCTTCTCACTTTCTTCTGATTTAGAGGTAGCTGTAGACTTAGGATCTTCTTCAAAAGAGATTAAGCAATGTGATAAAGTCATACTGTTAGTAAGCAGTGATCATAACCTGTCTACAGTTATTTCAATAGAGTAAATTTTGGTAGCATAATATATATAACACTACATGGAAGCTTTTCTATTCAGTGATGCCCCATGTGGAAATGTGCTGTACAAGAGTCTGTTCAATTCCTCTACATATTTTATAATTGAATTTATGATTTTGTGATGTAAAAATCAAATTTCCTTTGAAATACGTATTTATGGCTTACTATTCCAAATATATTGAGCCATACATAGGAATTCCTCTCTATGCTACTGTTTGGCAATGAATAAATAAAAGACATAAGCAGGATTATAATGAAGTTATTCTCTATTCAGAAGAAGGAACACAAACAAAATCACAAAAGCAAGACTGGGCTGGCTTTTCTTCAAATTACTGCAGCATAAATCATGAATACTCAAAAAAATTGAAAAATCACAGCAATTCCTGGTATAGATGGTATCTGATTTATTTTTGGTTGATGCATTTTTCTCCTAAGAGAATGATCTCTCCTGCTTATCTCCAAAATTTACCCTGTTAAATTGCCATTGAATTTTTCTTCTCCTTAAGGACAGTTGGAATATCAGCATTATTGCCCCAAGGTCCAATCTATTATCAATCTGTTTAGTGTCACATAATCAAAAAACAAACATAAAAAAATAACAATTGGAGAAAAAAGCACTTTTGAATGTTCTGTACTTTCAGGCAACTACAAAATCAGAATACCCTTATAATCGGTTATGTACACCCTAACACGCAATAGAAGTTCATTACCACCCATCTCTCACCACCCAATCCCTGACTTCATTTTCCCTAATTTTAGTTACCTATAGTCAACCATGGACCCCAAATATTCAATGGAAAATTCCAGAAATAATTCATGAGTTATAAATTGTCTGCTATTTTGAGTAGCATGATGACATTTCATGTTGTCCTTTGTCACATGTGGAGCTGTGAATTCCCTTGTCCATATTATCCACACTTTGTATGTTGCCTGCTCATTAGTCCCTTAATAGCCATCTCATTTCTCAGATTGTTACAATCTTGTAGTGCTTGTGTTCAAGTAACATCGACTTTACTTAATAGGGGCCCCAAAGCACAAGAGTAAGGATTCTGGCAATTTGGATATGCCAAAGAGAAGTCAAAAGGTGCTCCCTTTTTGAAAAAATTGGTGAATACACGTGTGTTAATAAGGACAAATGTGTAGAAAGAGTTTGGTACAATTCAGATGTTCAGATATTCACCTGCAATCTTGGAACATATTCTAAGAGGAACAGATAAGGAAGGACTACTGCAAAGACTTCAGTAAACAAGCACTCCACAGGTTGATCTCGCTGACTTACCAAATAAATTTGGGCTATGAAGATTAATTGAAAACAGAACAGGCGGGCTGTGCCTGTGGCTCAGTGAATAGGAGGCTGGCCCCATATACCAAGGGTATACAACAAAAAATAGCCAGGTGTTGTGGTGGGTGCCAGCAACTTGGGAGGCTGAGGCAAGAGAATCGCCTAAGCCCGAGAGCTGGAGATTGCTGTGAGCTGTGATGCTATAGCATCTACTGAGGGCAACAAAGTGAGACTCTGTATCTTTTTTTTTTTTTTCAGTTTTTGGTCGGGGCTGGGTTTGAACCTGCCACCTCCGGCATATGGGGCCAGTGCCCTACTCCTTTGAGCCACAGGCACTGCCCAGAGACTCTGTATCTTAAAAAAAAAAAAAAAAAAAAAAACCTCAGAAAATAGAACAGGAATAATCCAAGTTTTAGCAGGTTCATGTAGCCACCTCCTGTGCATGCAACTGTACATTATCTATGTGTACAACCATATATATACCACTTTTTCATTCTATTTTGTTCTATTTTCATTTCATTGCATTTTTTAATTTTTTCTCATGTTATTTTACGTATCTATATTTATTTTTATTATTTTTACTTATTTTCTTTCAAATATCATAGAGGTACAGATGTTTTTAATTACATGTATCAAATGTCTTATGCTTGAGTCAAGGTTATAAAGTTTTGTTTATCACCCAGATAATGTTCGATGTACCCATTGGATAGGTTTTCATCAAGGCCCTCCTCTCCCCCTCCCCTTCCCCTCTTCCTCTCCCTCCCCTGTATGTGATTTAATAGTGAGTACCTGTTTTTTTCTTTTTTTTTTTTTTCATTCCTAAGATACTTCATTTAGGATAATTATCTCCAATTCTGTCCGAATTATTGGGTAAGTGCTTAATTCATCCTTCTTTGTTGCTATCTAGTATTGTATTCTATACTATATATACACACACCATATTTTGCTAATCTACTCATGTATTGACAGGCATCCATGTTGATTCTACATCTTTGCAATAATAAATTGTGTTGCAATGAACATTCATATACAGGTATCTTTTGATAAGATTATGTCTCTTCCTTTTGGTAGATACCAAGTATTTACCCAGTGTTACTTCATAGAAAGGTAGGTCTAATTTTAGTTCTTTAAGAAGTTCAATAATGTTTTCCATCTCAATTTTACTACTATGCCATCCCACCTACAGTGTATAATAAGTGTTCCTTTCATTCCGTATTCATGCAGCATCTATTTTTTTTCTGGGGGGGGGGGATTTTTTAATAAATGCCATTCCAAATGGGATACAGTGATATCTCATTGGTGCATCATTCAATAATTTCTATATCCCTGATGATTAGTGATGTTAAGCATTTTTTCATATGTTAACTGAGCATTTGTCTATCTAGATTAAAAAGCTTCTATTCATAACTTTTACCTACATTTTAATGGGATTTTTTCTTTTTGCTGATTTTCTTGAATCCTTTGTAGATTCTGGTGCAGAAGCTTTTTAATTCAATCAAGCCCCATTTATTTATTTTTGTTGTTGCTATAATTGCTTCTGGGGTCTTCTTTACAAACATTAACAATTTGGCCAAGCTTTCTATGAAAAAGATAACTCAGGGAGTGCTCAGAACTCCACTTATGAAGCTATAATCATATAGTGGGAGAAATTCACTGAGAATAATTGAATAATGACACAAAAAGTGTAGGAAAAACAGTTTTTGTTTAGATATTGGATATGAAATACAGGGCGGCCATAAAATTCCTGTTCTATTTAAAATAGTGTGCAATTTACAATTTCACACAAACTCTATGGTCACCTTGCATTTACACATATGTATACATGCACAGATATAAAATTATATATGATGTACATATCATTTTTAAAAGATTATCAAGGAAAATCTAAAGTGGGATAAGATAAAATAGTATCAAATATAAATTTGGCAGTAACCTGAATACAGGTGGTGTTTGACACTTACATCCTGGTAATGAGTGAGATAGTTTGATAGAACATTTAAGTACATAAGAATTGAAGAAGACACAAACATTCAAGTTTGAGAAAGGAAAAGGTGTCAATACAAGAAATAGAAAAGAGGGCACATCTACACAGAAACAAAACCATGAAACTATGCTACGTGTGCTAAATGAAGAGAGTTTTGTAAGGAGGGAATCATTTGTGTCAAATGCTGGTAAGGAGTTGAGTAAAATCGGGATAAGAAAAAGAAGACTTATTTGAGAAAAAAAAAAGAAAAAGAAGACTTTGGGGTTTTTTCTTCCTTTTAAAAGAAGACTTTGCTTCCTTTATTAAGAGACAATTTCATGGAATACTGGAGATTGAATGTCATTTGGAGTGAGTGGGAGAAAAATTAACATTTGGGGAGGCTGAAAAAGTAGTTATGAATGATTCTTTAAGAAAAAATTAACAGAAAACAAGGTCAAGGTGGAAGAGCTCTGGGATTGAAGAAGATGTATATAATTTTCTAAAAAAACTTTTTCATATGGGTGATACTATCGCCTATTTACTTGATGATGATGATTGAGTGAAGATATTTAATGAAGTTGGAGAAAGTTATTGGCAGGAACAAAAAAGCTATGTAGCTATATGGTCCATAGGGCAGCCATTTGGCACATGTGATTATTTAAATTGAAGTTAAAGAAAATTAAGAAAAATTCAGAGCCCTGTTCATTAGAATAATTGTAATAGTTCAAAAATAGAAAGTATCTAGTATTTATCTGTCATAAACCACAAAGGAAAATTTCAGTCATCATTGAATGGTCTTTGGATAGTGAAACTTTCAACCATGAATGAAGTGACTCAATTCATAAAAAACCAATATTGGAATAAAATGAATATGAATTTATTTATGCTCAATTTTTGTCCCAAGTGGCATTTACATCTAAAAGTAGAACCAAATGGTACCAAAAGTGTAGCCATCTGCATATTTTGGATAATAAAATGTAAAAAAACAACCAAGACTGCCCTCTGGTTTGTATTAGTAAGAATAGTTCAGTTATATTACTGAAGTGCATATTATACCAAGTAAATATTTAAATTAGGATCAGAATGTTAAGAAATATAAATATATATACATATATAAGCAGATACATATAAATATATAAATTATGATATATAGGTGAATATGTACATGCTTATGGATTATATATACGTTTACACACACAAACGCATATATATTGTATATATTATATATGCGTTTTGTAACCTTGCTACTAAAGAAGATTTATCACAGTTTTTCCTATAGAATACCACCTTGCATGAGGCAATTAGCTTAACACATTTTACCGTTGGCATAGCGTCTTCTTTCTTGGATACAGGCTTTTTAATCTTTGCCTTCCCACCATTCAGCACAACACACACTAGATGTTTCCTAAAATATGTTAAAAGAAGACATAATAAACATATTAAAGTTTTTACGAGTTCATTGCAAAACAAATGTAAAAGAAATTAAGTCTGCTTCCCTTCCCATGTTGGCTACCAGCTTTAAAATGTTAAAAATCTGGTTTTCTTTGTGTTATTTACAGCACAGTGCCTGGTGTATACTAAAATTCAACATTGCTTTTTGTTGTTATTTTATTTTGAATAAAAGAACATTAGAAATTCTGCGTTTTGTCAGTTTTCCTATCTACTCTCGGTTTACTGGCATAGGGGTCCGGAAAATGGATGAAATAATTATTTCATGTTTCTAAATTTGTCATTAAGAAAATTATATTAGTGTTAAAAAAAAAAAAAGGCAGACAATTTACATGAGGCTGTGTGATATATTTTAAAAGGTTCTTTTTAAACATGAGTTGTTAACATCTTTGTTCTTGCACATACACCTGTCACCCTAAACTTGCGAGTTAATTGGAAATGAACTCAGACAAAAATAAATAAATAAATATAATAAAACAGAAAAACTAAAAATCCATCCTGTATCCCACTTTCTTTATTTGAATTCTAAAATGTTTTCATTTTAAATAATCATCATTTTTATTTTATTTATTTATTTATTTATTTATTTTTCATTTCTTTATTCTTTATTGTTGGGGATTCATTGAGGGTACAATAAACCAGGTTACACTGATTGCATTTTTTAGGTAAAGTCCCTCTCACAATCCTGTCTTGCGCCCAAAAGGTGTGGCACACATCAAAACCCCACTCCCCTCCCTCCTTCTCTCTCTATGCTCTTCCTTTCTGATTTCATTTCTTTTTTTTTTTTTTAAGCAGGAACTCAACTTTATTGCGTCAAGCAGCTGCTTATATAGAGCATGGGGAAGGGGCGGGGAAAGAAGGCGGGGGTTGAGGTGTATGACAGGTTGGGCCAATGGCATGGTACCACGTTGCCTATATCTAGGTAGAGGCAGTTTCAGGCTGGGCCTTCTTGAGTCATTGCTACGCAGAAGTAGCTCGATGGATCTACTTCTAGTCAGGCTCGGGAAGTTGCACTAGGCCTCAGGCACATGAATATGCCACATTTTAGACAACTCTTTCACATGTATTATCTCATGCCATTTCCAGCACAATCCCTATGATGTGTTAATATTATCTCCATTTTATAAATGAGGAAATAGAGATGGATAGAAATTCAATAACCTGGTGGTTAAGTGGAGAAGCTGGAATTTGGGAAGCATTGAGTCTAATTTCACTATTGCAGGGTTTTCTAAATTTGAATGAGGTATAAACATTCTTTTTTAATGAAAACATTTCCATAAGACCCCTTATGTTCACTAAAATTATTTGTTTCCTAAGTGAACAAACATAAAACTAAATGTAAACATCTAATGCTTATAGAACTAAAAGTAAATATACAAATTAAATGGGAACAAAACTTCAATAAAATTCAAGCTAACATTAATAATGAGCAGTGGATATCATCTTTTTTGAAGTAAAATAGAGTCTTGCAAAATAAACATAATATTGAGTCTTCTGGCACTGGTTCTTCTCAGTTTGGCATTTCTACCTGCTGTGGGATGACCCGTTTTCACACTGTTTTCTCCTTGAATTATTGTGCAAACACAAGTTTTTTTTTTTTGTTTTTTTTTTTTAATAGCCCATTGTGATACCATTTAGCCTATGCTTGGCCCAAATGATTATTTCATTATGAAATCCGCCTCTGGTCTCGTTTCATTAGTCCATGAGTATAAAAACTGGAATATCTACTTCTTGAGGGTAGGTCTTTTGTCTGCCTTCACGATTGTTGTTTTCTTGGCATCTAGAACAGTGCCTGGCACATAGTAGGTCTTCGATAAATATTTATTGACTGTGGGAGTTAGTGAGTAAAGAAATACCTGGGGCTAGTACATTACTAAATGCAAACGCAGGCCCAGAACTAAAGCAGCAGAAATAGATGGTTAGATGGGTCGTCCAGATGACTACAGATGTGTTTCTATTGCTGAGACAATATTTTGAGATTTGATTGTTGATTGATTGGCTTCCCTTTGTGTTTTTCCTCTACAGCCCTTTCTTTTCTTCCTTCCCCACCCATTCAAGCAGGTGCTTGGGTTCTGTGCCTAGACCTCGGGGGAGCGATCTTATGAATAAGAAAAGCAGAGGTTGCTTGCAATCTCTCTGGCCTTTTGGTGTCTGCTTAGATTTGCCCAGTGGGAGGCACTGGGGCAAAATCGGAGGGCATCTCAGTAAGCAGTTGCTTCAACAGATGTCCCCCCTCCTACAGAGTGCCCACCCTCACCCTTGCTTTGGTGTTCGGGCTCTGTAAGAGGCCATGGAATTACAAGCAAATCTGGTGATAGGGGGTGAGAGGAACAAGGAGATCTCCTGGTGGAATCTCCTGGTTAGAAATTAAGTATAATTATGCTAAACTAAGTAATATATTTTACATACGTAAGTTTGCAGACTGAGATTGCTACCTCCTGTGGTTTCTTTTTTTTAGGTTATCATTGCAATGGAAATTCAAAACTTAAAAATTATCATAGTGAACTTGATGGACCCCATTTGGGCATCTAATTTGAGAAACACTGCACTACATCATGCTAAACCTTCAGTCATACAGTTCTAAAAGATGATTCCTTGTGTGCTTGAATAAAAGCTGTGAGGAAGCAGACAAACGCTTTATTCATCCTGAGGGAAAGTTACACTCTGGGAGGCAGCAAAACATAGTGGATGAAAATAAGGAAGCTGGACTCAAAATCAGCTTTCTCCCTTGCCAGCTGTACAACTTTTGGTAACTTAATCCCTTTGAGCCTCAGTTTTCTCATTTGTAAAACAACACAAAATTTTGAGGATTGAAAAAGATAATATATGGATATAACTTGGAAAAGTACATATAATCAGCTCTCAATGAACATATTTATTATTATTATTACTATGGTCTCAATATTCCTTCAAGCATTCATTCATTCATTTGTTTACTTGTCACTGACACCCCCCTGTTGCCCCAGAACCCCCCAATGCACAAAAGGAGGCACGCATGAAAGAATGAATAAAGCGTTTGTCTGCTTCCAAGTAGATGGTGAGATGTTCACCAAAAAATCACCTTTCCTTTCCTTTCCTTCCCTTCCCTTCCCTTCCCTTCCCTTCCCTTCCCTTCCCTTCCCTTCCCTCCCCTCCCCTCCCCTCCCCTCCCCTCTCCTCTCCTCTCCTCTCCTCTCCTCTCCTCTCCTCTCCTCTCCTTTCCTTTCCTTTCCTTTCCTATACAGAGTCTTACTCTGATACCCTGGGTAGAGTGCTGTGGCATCATAGCTCACAGCAACCTCAAACTCTTGGGCTCAAGCAATCCTCCTGCCTCAAGCCTCCTGAGTAGCTGAAACTACAGGCATGTGCCATGACACCTGGCTAGTTGTTCTATTTTTAGTAGAGACAGGGTCTCCCTCTTTCTCAGGCTGGTCTCAAACTCCTGAGCTCAGGCAATCCACCTGCCTCTGCCTCCCAGAGTGCTAGGGTTACAAGCGTGAGCTACTGTGCCCAGCCAAGGCTGCATTTTTAGCATACTTGCAGACAGTGACAGCAGACAGCGTATAACTAAGTTCTAGCCAATGGTTTATGAGAAGTCTTACATGTCACTTCTGAGCCAGGGTTTTTAAGAGGCATGTGTGCCCTCTTCCCTTTTATTCTCACCTTTTATTTTTAGAGACAGGGTCTCACTGTGTTGCCCAAGCTAGTGTACAGTGGCATCATCATAGCTCACTGAAACCTCAAACTCCTGGGCTCCCATGATCCTTCTGCCTCAGCCTCCCAAAATGCTGGGGTTACAGGTGTGACCCACCATACCTGGCACTTGTTTCCATTCTAACATCTCCTTCTAGAAGATGACAAGATCCTAGGAAAGGTGTTACCATGTGGGGAGCTGTCAAACAATTGGGAATATCACCTTCATACTGCATTATGGGCAAGAAATAAGCTTCTATTTGTTTTTGAGACATTATACACATTTTTGAGAGTCTCTTGTAGAAACTAGTGTTATCCGAACTCATACATGTTTCTTATAACTATAACCATGATGGAACTCATGCAAGGCGTGGAGGCTTTGCAACCAAGTTGCTGTGTAGGATGGCAAAGGTGGGAAAGAAGCTAGAAAAATGGTATCCTTTTGTATAATACCTTGTCTTTTTATTGAAACCAGACCCCTTTATGGATCCTCCTGGTTTCACCATTGTGTCTCCCATGCCCGCATTTTCCCCACCGCTCCTCCATCATTGCCTTTGTTTTTAAGGCTCCCAGGCAGCAGCCTCTTCAGCTCAACCATGAATGGCATGTGCTGGAAGTGCTGATCCCTTTTACTATCTGGGTCATGTTTTGTGTGTCTTTCTGCATTAGTGTGATTAAGAGCCCTTCCTTTGGTTCCTTTCCCGAGTGATCAATTGGTAATTTGTACAGTAGGTTGAAAGGTTGATTATACAACAGTTAACAAATAATGTGACTTATTCATCAAAGGAATTTCATAATACCCAAGGCAATTAAACTGTTTCTTTAAAAATAAGATTCATCCTGCATTCCTGCCCTCAGCCCCTGGTAACCACTGATCTAAAACTTCTGTATCTAGAGATTTGATTTTTCTGTACATTTCATATAAATAAAAACAGTATGTGGTCTTTGGGGAAAAAAAAAGATTCATTGTTACTTTTTGAAAATGCTTTAAGATTCCAGGTTATTAATTTCACATCTACTTCTTAAGACCAAATACCTTACTTTTTTTCTTTCTTTCTTTCTTTTTTTTTTTTTGAGACAGGGTCTCACTATGTTGCCCTCAGTAGAGTGCTGTCACATCACAGCTCACACCAACCTCAAACTCCTGGACTTAAGCGATTCTCTTGCTTCAGCCTCCCAGGTAGCTGGGACTACAGCTGCCCGCTTCAATGCCCAGCTATTTGTTGTTGTTGTTGTTGTTGTTGCAGTAGTCATTGTTGTTTAGCAGGCCTGGGTTGGGCTCGAACCCACTAGCCTCAGTGTATGTGGTTGGTGCTGTAACCACTGAGCAATGGGTGCCGAGCCCAAATATTAGGTTGTTTCAAAAGTTTTGTCCGTTTTAATGTCATGTGTTTTTGTAGCTCCATATATCAATAAATATTAATTCTACTGTGTCGTGGCATGTACTAATTGATGGAGAATTTTGTACTCTATACATTAATGCTGTTCATTTTTTTCTACTTTTAATTTTTTTTTTATTCTTTTCAGCCTATTACTATATGATGTCATTAAGCGATTTTCAGCCAATTTTTCTCTATGAATTCAAATTGAACCAAAGCACTGCTGAAACAGCCCAAAAAATTAACCAGGCATTTGGAAATGATAGTGTTAATGAACGCACCGTTCGACGTTGGTTTGCGAAATTTTGTTCTGGAAATTTTAGCCTTGAAGATGAGCCCCGAAGTGGTCGATCTAGAGTAATCCAGGATGAGGATTTGAGGACCCTGGTGGAGACTGACCCATCACAAACGGTGCGTGGGATGGCGGAAGCACTGGGTGTCAGCTCCCATGAGGTTTTTGATGGTTTAAAACATATTGGAAAGGTCAAAAAGCTTGAAAAGTGGGTGCCCCACGATTTAAACGATCGGCAGAAATTGTCACGTTTCGAGGTTTGTTCTTCATTGCTTTTGCGCAACCAAAACGATCCTTTTTTGGATCGGATTGTCACATGTGATGAAACGTGGATTCTCTACGACAATAGGAAATGTTCAGGACAGTGGTTGGACACCGATGAGCCACCCAGGCACTTCCCAAAGGCGAAACCCCACCAAAAAAAGATCATGGTTACTGTATGGTGGTCAGCGGCTGGTGTGATTCACTACAACTTTCTGCAACCAGGCCAAACTATCACAGCAGAGTCCTATTGTTAGGAAATTGAGGAAATGTATCGAAAATTGCGTCAGCAGCAGCCAGCACTGGTCAACAGAAGAGGTCCGATCCTGCTTCACGACAACACCCGGCCGCACATCTCACAAATCACCGTCCGAAAATTAAAGGAATTGAGCGTCGAAGTTCTGCCCCACCCACCATACTCCCCAGACCTCTCCCCAACCGACTACCATCTTTTCAAGCACTTCGATAACTTTCTCACCGATAGAACCTTTGCCAATCAGGACCTAGCAAAAACGGCCTTCGTTGACTTCATCGAATCCCGAGCACCCAATTTCTATGCCGATGGAATTAATCGACTTGTGTTACGTTGGCAAAAGTGCACTGATTCAAATGGTGCTTATTTCAATTAAATTGAATAAATATTCACTGAGATATTACAGTTTAAAGTAGACTCATAAAAATGGACAAAACTTTTGAAATGACCTTTTTCATGATGACTTTTGAAAAGATACCAAAACTATGTAGCACAACTAGGAAATGAGTGTTGATTTGATCTATTTATCTCATTCACATTTCATTGGTTGTATACCTCTATGTGTGTGTGTATTTAGTTTAGGCAATTTTATCACCTGGGTAGGCTTCTATATCCACCACCACAGTCGAGACAGAATAGATCTATCACCACTGGCGTCCCTCCTTCTGGCCCTTTGTATTTAATAACTATACTCACCTTTTTCTTTGGCCAGCACCTTCACTCCATCCCTACCCTGCCCCTAACCTCTAGCAACCTGGGAACTTTTGGCAATCTGTCTTAAATCTTTATAATTTTGTCATTTCAAAAATTTTACAACAGTGGAACTATATAATACAGTATACCATATCTTTTGAAATTGATTTTAAAAAATCAGCATAATCCCTTTGAGGTCAATGTAGGTTGCGGCATGTGCCAATAGTTTGTTCCTTTTTATTGCTTTGTGGTACTCCTTGGTGTAAGTGTACCACGGTTTAACTACTCACTCACTTAATGAGTCTGGGTTTCTACTTGTTGGCTATCAGGAATAAAGTTGCTATGAACATTTGTGTACAGGTTATTTTTGGAGATAAGAGTCTTACTATGTCACCCTCAGTAGAGTGCTGTGGTGTCATAGCTCACAGCAACCTCCAACTCTTGGGCTTAAGCGATACTCTTGCCTCAGCCTCCTAAGTAGCTGGGACTACAGGCATCTGCCACAACACCCAGCTATTTTTTTGTTGCTGTTGTTGTTGTTGTTGTTTTATTGCAGTTGTCATTGTTGTTTAACTGGCTCAGGCCGGGTTCGACCCCGCCACCCTCTGTGTATGTGGCTGACGCTGTAACCACGATGCTGCGGGTGCCATGTATGTGTATGGGTTTTTTGAGTGAACTTAAGTTTCATTTCTCTGTGATAAATGCTCCAAGGTATGATTGCTGGGTTATATGATAATTGCATGTTTAGTTTATAAGAAACTACCAAACTTGTCCAGAATGGTTGTACCATTTTATATTCCCACTGGCAGTATGTGAGTGATCTGCATCCTTGCCCAAATCTGATGTTGTCACTATTTTTTATTTTATCCTTCCTTAGGTGTGTGAATTGCTTTTTAAATTTCCTCTCAGTCTTCCAGCTTTAAATCCAGGATTTTATCAGTAATAAGAGTTGCTCTTTGTTGACCTTATGCTATATTCTAGACACTGTCCCAGATATTTTACATACTTGGTCTTATTTACTTTCAGTTATTCCTCCGTAACAGCCTGGAAAGTGGGACAATGCTATTTATTGCAGGCTGGGTCATTTCTGAAGTGGCTGGTGGGTTTGAAATCATCTGCCTCTCTGTGTCTGTTTTTCTATCCCCTTATTCTTCTCCCAGTTTACTCTTGTCCTCTCCCTGGGGAGAAGGAAACAGGGGATATCCAGCATCTACTGTTGCCTTCAAGCCAAGGGTTAAAAGGATGGGGAACTGGGCAGAGAGCCCAGGGTCAGAATGGGGATGGCATTGATGGATCTTGGTTGCCTCCCACTTTCTGGATCAAGCCATGGACTGACTAGCAAAGCCATGGGCTGGGAGGAGAGAGAGAACCGATACTCTTCCTTGGGTGCCTCCTACAATCTCAAGCCCTGGGCTCCAGTTCTGAACTGAAAGTGCCTTCAGCTTCCTTCATGCGCAGCCACCTGCTCATGACTTTCCTCTGGCAAATGAAAACCATTGACTGCTAATCCAGGCTCACACCCCAGGGCCACAGAAAAGGAGAGACGCACATCCAAGAACACCCAAAGTTCCCCACAAAATCTTAGGGGAAAAGCTGGAAGCAGCTCTGTGTCTCTGAGCTAACAAAAAGCCTGAAAACCAATTTGGGTAAATACTAGTCATCAGTGAAGCAATCAATCAAAGTCAATAAACATTCTCCAGCACCTTCTGTATACAAAGGCCTTTCACAGACTGAGCTGGAAGGAACCATAGGGGCCTTCTCCATTTTCTCCACTTGGCGAATGAAGAAGCAGAGCATCTGTGAAGAGACCAAGAGAAAAGAGGGAAAAACTCCTATTTGTCAAATACATTCTGTTTCCCAGGCATTTTTCAGGCCATTACATCGAACTGTGAGGTTGAACTCTTTTAATTTTAATGTTTGGATGAGGAAGCTGAGACTCAGGGAGTTTAAAGAACTTGTCCAGAGTCCCCCGGGGAATTAGCAGTGAAATAAAGCTTTGAAGTGTCAGCTTCCCCAACCTGATCTTCTTCCTCTTAACATATGCAGTCCATACAACAATAACAACAAAAACAATCAAGAGGACAGGCTTGCCACTGACTTGATGAGTGACCTTAGGCAAACTACCTACACTCCCTAAGTCTCTGGAGATGGCCCCTAAATTCTCTTCCAGCTCAAAAGTATTCTGTGATGGGGACTTAATTAAGGAAGGTATTACTTGTTGATTATCAAATGAGTGCAACATATAATACAGTGTAGAGACCAAAAACAGTGGAGACAATTAGGATGTGCTTCTGGATCCTGGCAGCTCCACTAGGGCAGGTGGCATAAGAAAATTATAGGGAGGTGAATTTTGAGGATGCCTGGGCTCCTATAAATAATCTGGGGTGTTCATTTGTTTGGCTGGTAAGCTAAAGACATCTTAAAAGCACTGATCTCTCAAAGTACCTGGTTTCCACTCACTGCCAACACTCTGATATTCTTTCCTGAGCAAACCTCGTTGCTCATCCCTGGCCCAGCCTCTGCTGTGCACGTGGCTGCCAACAGGCCCCAGACTTAGACACTCTCAGCTCCTGTAAGTAGCTTTGACAGAGCTCAGCGGTATTCTGGAGTGGAAGCTGTTTTCTTTTAAAAAACAGATGTTGATGACAATAAAGGCTGAAGAGAAGACTGCAGCATAACTGGATTTTTAAATCACTTCTACTTAGAGGAATCCGCAGGACATGTTTTAAAAAAATACAGTCTCCTACATGATTCCTATTACCAGTTTCCTTGATGAAATGGCCCAACTGCGCTTGGTTTAACATCCTTAATGCAAAGGGGCACTCAGAACACATTTCCAGGTGAAAAATAAGGCAGACTTTTTCCTTTTCAATTGGACCTTTCTTTCTTTCTATGGGGTTCCTGTGTTACCTCTTTTTCTTTTTTAAAAATGAACAAAATAAAGCACAAATGGTCTCTTTCACATGTAGAAATTTTTTTTAAATCAAAGAATCAAAAAGAAAACAATGATTTTGTTTGTATATAGTATATCTAACTGTTCTTTAAAATGGGAAGCATACTAATATGATTAAAAATTCAAAAAGACAACCAGCACATTGTACCCCATAGTTCCATTAATGTACACAGCTATGATTTAATATAAAAATATATATACATGAACCTCAAAAGACAACACAATAATCAGAAAAATCTCTCCCCCAACTTCACTCCAAAGCCATGCATTTTTTTTAAATTTTCTTTTCTTTCTTTTTGCAGTTTTTGACTAGGGCCAGGTTTAAACCTACCACCTCCAGTATATGGGACCAGCACCCTACTCTTTGAGCCACTGGAGCTGCCCAAAGCCAGGCATTTCTTTTCCCAAGAAGAAAGAAAAAAATCAGCATTGTCAGTTTCTTACATGCCCTTCCAGAAGCATGTGGCTCACAAACACACGCACACACACTTGCTTATTACATTTTCTCGTTATACATCTTACTACAAACATGTTTTACTTTTTTTTTCATTTAGCGATATACCCTGGAGATAATCCCTTTTCATTATATAAAGAGTTTTCTTTTCAGCTGTGTAGTATTTCGTTGCAATTTATTAAGTCCCCTACTGATAGATATTTGGGTTGTTGCCAATATGTCACTATTAAAAAAAGGCTGCAAAGACGTACCTTCTATATGCATTATTTCTCACATATGCTCATCATCTTTAGGATCAATTTCTAAAACTGGAAGTTTGGGGTCAAAGATACCGGCATTTGTAACGTTGATGAATGATGATTTCACTTTAGAATTGCCCATAATCCCCCTTCCCTGGGATTAGTCATATTAACTAACATTTTAATGTATATTTTTCACAGTCCCTCATTTAGGAAACATACACTGAGCCTCTAGGGGGCTAAGTGTTCTGCTTGACACTGAGGATAGCAATACTTTCCCCAACTGACTTCTAGACCAGAGGGAGAGGCCTGGGGTAGACGAGAACTAAGTAATTGTTCTTATGTACGTCAACAGTGGCATTTAGAATGGATGGACAGTATTCCATTTTATAAATAAATTATTTATCCGCATTTCCATTTGGATTTTTTTCCCAGTGGCACAGCTTAATAATAATATCATACTGGTTAGGTGCTCAGAGTCAGGAGCTCGCCTCCCTGGACTCAAATACTGACCCAAGTCCTTACTAAATGTATACCTTGGGCAAGTTAATTAACCTTTCTGTGCTTCAGTTTCCTCATTTCTAAAATAAAGATAATAATACCTGATAACTTTACTTTTCTTGTTTCCTCGTCTCTAAAATGAAGATAATAATAATGGCACCTAATGGCAATCTCAGAAGACAGTCTGTAACAACCCAAAGAGATCTAAGGCCTGGATCACTTAGGACAATGCCTGGGAACTTAGGACATGATGACCAGTATGTAAGCATTTGCTTTTATCATTAGATGCCAGCTATTCTTTTAAACACATTATGTATATTTCCTCATTTAAAAATTATAATATCCCTCTGAAGGGGGTATCATTATTACGCCAGTGTTATAGACTGGCTTGATACAGTTTTTTTTTACAGAGAAACAGAGCAGATTTGAACCTAGGCTCCAGCACCCTGGTTTTTATAATTGTTTTCTATGGCACATCATTTTATATGTCTTTTTCTCACCTGTCTAATTATTTCTTTAGGATAAATTCCAAGAAATGGAATTTCATTATTACAAAAATGATTTCTAAGGCCTTTGGTATATGTTAACAAACAACTTTTCAGAGAATCTGTAGCAATTTGCAATCCCATGAAAATTATAATAGATACACTTTCTTGCAGAGTGGGAACAAAAATACTTTTAAAAATGAAAAAACTGCATGATATGTGGAATAGTATCGGTTAGTCGAACACCTAGGTACATGAAGTCATAGAAGAGAGGACATGATGGAAAAAAATTAAAGATACTATGGCTAAATATTTCTTAAATTTGGGGAAAAAATATTAAAATACAGATCTAAGAAATTTAACAAACCCCAAATGGGATACAGACAGACACCTAAACATACCATCGTCAAATCGCTCAAAAAATACAGAGAAAATATTAAAAGAAATTAGAGGGAAAAAGAAAAATTATATACAAAGTAACAAGGATATATAATAAGGTTGATTTTTAAAATTAGAAACAACCCAAGCCAGATGACAATGGGACAACGTCTGTGGAGTGCTGAAAGAAAATATCCTTCATCCTTGAATCTTAGAGCCAGTGATATGATATAGCCTCAAAAATTGAGGTGAAATAAAGACATTAATAAGCAAAAGTTGAGAGAATGTACAAGCTAGTAGACCTTCAGTACAAGACGTGCCAGAGGAAGTTCTTCAAACTGAAAAGAAGCAGTACAGATAGAAACACAGGAGCAGAAAGAGCTCTGGGAGTAAACAGAAAAGACTTTTACTCTCCTGAATTTCTTTAAAGTACAATCGACAGTTCATAGCACACATAAAAATAAAATACATGATTATAGCAGTACTAAGTATGAAAGGCACTAAATGGAAGGACACTACTGTATCGCTTTTCAGCAGCATCAACATGATAACAAATTGTTTCCTATAAAAAGCCAAGGTCACATATTGCAAGCCCTAGAGTAAGAACAAAATAAAACCAAGAGATGTAACTAAAAATCCAATGAGGGAGATATAACGAAATACTCAGAAACTATCCAAAAAAAGGGAAAGAGGGAAAAGAACAAAACAGCGGAGAAATAGAAAACAAAAATCAAGGTAGTGGATGTAATCTAACATAAAATAATTATTTATCAATAATCACACCCATGCAAATAAGCTAAGCCCTTTAGCGCCGTGAGCATATCTCTTGGTTCTAATAACTTCATGGGCCATTTGATTTCTAGTTGCTTTTCACTGCTCTTATTTTAACTTTCTTTTCCCATTTTTGGGTACTTGTGGATTTCCTTTTCTTACTTCTGAGATAGGCCAGGATGAATTGTTTTAAAACATGTATTTAAAGCAGAACTTCCCTGGGTTTGAAGGCAGGGCAAGGAACCTGGGGGGCTTCCTGCAGCTGTACAGTCTGTCACATCAGCTGCTTTAATTCTTAAATGTAAGTAAGGATCCCCTCCTGAATTTATTTTCTTTAAAGCTAACAGGTACGTTTCCAACTTTATTTTACAAATACTTAGCTAATTGCTTTTGTTTTGTTCAATACGGGTGAGTCTTCCTTCCCTGGTCACGGGCGTGTGGGTGTCTCACTGAATTTCTGTTCTGTTTCCACGGCTGTATGTTTCTGCGCGAGTAACACAGTCCTTAAATTCTTTCAGTTTTATGTTATTTCGATCTTAGTGTCTGGCAAGTAAAGGCCCCTGTCATTACCCCTATTTCAAAACATCTTGGCTTTTCTATTCAGACGAACTATGGAATAATTTTGTCAAGTTCCAAGATTTTCTGTTGGCATTCCATTTGGGATAATGTTAAAAATGTAGTATAATTCGGGGAAAGAATAATTGGCATCTAAGGGATCTTAGATTTTTCCCACCCAGAAACATGGCATGCTTTTTCATTTATTCAAGGCATAAATATCTCTCAGTAAAGTTTTGTAAGTTTCTTTGAATAGGTTCTGTACTATGCAAAAAGTATTCCTCTATCCTCTTTAGTAACTTGCTTTGCTGTGTAGTGAATATCTTTTCATAGTATATACTTACATACACATACCATTTTTCTTATCCTGACTTCACATTTAAAGAAATAAGAGTATTAAAAGGAAGGTTTTTCTTTTTAAAAGTTCACTAACGCAGTAATATAATCAGATGCCTTTTCTTTCTTTCTTTCTAGTTAACTATTTCTATTGAGGCATAACATATGTAAAGTGAGTAATCTTAAGTGTTCATCTTGATAAACTTTTACATTTGTATAATCAGGTCAAGATAAGAAACCTCTCCAGTTCTATAGAACTCTATATTCCAGAGCTCTATTCCCACCCACTCCAACCTTTGAGGTGCTTGCTGTCTATATTTCTACCAACAGGGAATAGTTTAGCCTGCTCGTGAATTTAATATAGATCAAATCATGCAGTATGCATTTTAGCATCTGGACTGGACTGTTCCACTCAACATAATACCTTGAGGCTCTTCCACTCTGTTGCACTAATCAATACTTTTTACTTTTTTATTGTTTCGCTGTATGTGTGTACACATATGTGTGTATGCATAAATTTGTGTGTGTGTGCACATCTGCAGAAATATTTATGTACATGCACCTATATAACCACAATTTTGGGCCACTTCAAGTTTGGGGCTCCTGTGAATATTTTTGTGCATATATAATATACAGTTTTCTGTTGGTTTTTCACCTGCATGTGGATTTGCTGGATCATAGACTATGCACATGTTGATGTTCAAAAGTAGTTATGCCATTTTACAACCCCACCAGCAATGTTAGGCAGGTCCAGTTGCTTCCTATCCTCACTAGCATTTGGTATTGTTAATCTTTTTAATTTTAGTCATTCTAAAAGGTGGGTGTGTAGCAGTGTTTCATAAGGGCTCTAATTTTTACTGACTTAATGAGTGGTATTGTTCAGTATGTTTTTATTTGCCTGTTGGCCATTTGGATGAGCTATTTTGTGTGTACATGTGAGAGAGTCTCACTTTGACACCCTGGGTAGAGTGCCCTGGTGTCATACCTCACAGCAACCTCAAACTCCTGGGCTCAAGCAATCCCCCCACCTCGGCCTCCCAGAGTGCTGGGTTACAGGTGTGAGCCACTGCACCGGGCCTTGGAGCTGAGTTACAGGTGTGAGCCACCGTGCCCGGCCTTAGATAGGCTTTTTTTTAAAGTGCCAATTTGATGTGTTTACACGTTTTTAAATTGTGTTATTTGACTTCATTGATATGTTCATATCAGTTCAATATTGACTGATATTTCAAGTATCAGTCCTCACCGCTTCTTGGCCTTGTGGCTAAGATCAAGTGTAGCATCAAATATTAGTCCTTTATCTTTCTTTTTGTACAAAGATATTTGTCAGGGCTTGCGCTTTTCTTCTCTTAGTGATTTCTACTGATGAACAGAAGTCTTGAGTTTTTGTGAAGTTCAATTAATCAATTGTGCTTTTATTTAGGACTACTGCTTTCTTGTGTCCTACAAAATCTTTGTTTATTCCAAGGACATGGAGCTAGCCTCTTATGTTTGCCTCTAGAAACGTCATTGTTTTCATATTTAAACTTGTGGTCCATCTCATTAATTTCTGTGTATCATGTGTGGTAGGGGCTCACACTTAATTTTTTTTTTAACTATGTGGCTATACAAGTTTCAGCACCAGCTGCTAAAAAGATCATACTCTCCCCTCCTGAATTGCACTGGTGCTTTCCTTGTGAATCAGGTGAGCATATATGGTCTATTTCTTCTCTATTTTATAATGCACATCTACTTACCCATCTTTGCACCAATACCATGATATCTTAGCTACTATGGCTTTGTCCTCTTTGTAAGACACGATATGTAGTGGTGTAAATTCTCCAATTTTGTTCTTCAACGTTATCTTAGCTGTTCTAGGTCCTTTCCATTTCCTTGTAAAACTTAGAAGCAAGCTGTCAATTTTAACAACGATAAACGTGCAGGGATTTGGGTTGGGATTTCATTGAACTTACATATTAGTTCGGGGAGAATTAATGTTTTAACAATACTGAGTCATCCCGTCTGTGAGCATGTATGTCTCTCATTCATTGAATTCAAATTTCTTCCAGTAATTTTACTGTTTTTGTTGTGTTTCAGTAACATAAGCCTTTTACATAGTACATATTTTGTTAACTTTATTACCAAGTATTTTATTATTTTTGATGCTATTGTAATTGTATAGGGCTTTTAAAATTTTATTTTCCAATCATTTGTGGCTATTCTAAGGAAGTACAATTTTATAGATTGATTTCACATTAATTCACTTAGCAGTTCTAATAGTTTGTTATAGAGTCTTTTGGAATTTTTTACATACACAGTTATGGCATTTGCAAATAAAGAGTTTCACTTCTTCCTTCCCACTTTTATGGCCCTTTATTTGTTTTTCCTTTCAAAAGGACTTCCAAATATTCTTTCTTTCTGTAGACAGATGATCCTAATTGAAGTCACATGGACAACCACCTATAAAGAGAGCCAGGACAAGGCAGGCATCTTTGGAAAAAATACTGGATAATTTAATTGAAGCAATGATCTAAATATGATTTCTCACTGAATGTCCTCATTGATAGAAAATGTTTACACGCACAAAATGTACATTGATAATAAATATGCTGATCAACAACTGTATGGTGAATCACCTTCATAGAAAATGCAAAAAAAAAAAAAAAAAACCCCCCAAAAAATCCTCACCTTGCCTGAGGGAAATTTTTGTTGAGTTGCCACAAAATTCTCAAGAGGTTGAATACAGAGGTCTCAAAACAAACTTTGCTCGACATCTTGGACTATTTTAGAAAGTAATTTCTCCGTATTTATCCACATGAACACACACACGGTAAGGGCAGGATCTCCGTCTTCTGTTCCTGAGCCATTTCTTAGTTGTTCATTCCGTGGATGTTCTTTGAGGGAATGAATGTATGAATTAATGAGTGGGCTTGCTAATGTGGGAGCCCAGCTCCAATCTTCAGTTGTCTTTGTCAACTCACCCAATTGAACTTTGAATTTATTTGCCATTTTCAGCTCGATGTTCAGATAATCTGGTTTCCTGCTTACCGCCTGGTTCCACTAGGGAACTAGTCCCATCTGTAGCAGACCATTTTCAAGGATGGCTGCCACAGTCTCTCTCCACCACTTTGACCCCACTTCTCAGAGGTGGCCACTGGTAACACTCAAACAGTGAATTAGAAAAAGGGGATATTGGACAGAACCGATTTTCTTAAAAAACAAAATTCAGTTATGTCAGTGTTTGTGCTTATATTGTGTAGTTATGATCAGGGAGATTCAGCATAATCATCACGCAGCCTCAGGGAGGCACAATCTACCACGGACCAGCTCTGCTCCTCTCCCTGTGCCCCTCCATCTCTCCTGAGTTAGGTCTTCCACTCTCTGCTCAACACTCGAATCAATGTCCATCAGCCCCCCCCCCCCCCCATGAGAATTGTCTGGGTACAGGTCCATCTCCACTGGACCTAGACCCCTAAGGCCTGAGCACAGTGCTCTGAAAACAGCACCTCAGAATAATATTTGCTGGATACACAAAAAAGAAGGGGAAATGGGCGGACAGGTAGACATCAAAGATGTGATATAATCCATACATAGTGAATGGTACAATTCACAGGGTATAGTATGCATACATTAAGTTGCATTGGATTGCTTTCTATCTAGTAATTACAGCTCTGGGCTTGTAATGGTTTTGAGAGAGGCATTAGAAATTCCTCCTTTGGCTTAATCATAATGTTTAGTTTTCTCTTGGAAGGCACCTTATTTATTTAATGTCACAATACTAAAATCATTTCATTCTGCAATGTTCAATAAACAGAAAAAACCCCTCCCAATATCTATATTAAATTGTTGCTAAGAAAGTAAACATTTCTCCCCCTGTTTTCTCTGAGCTGATTAAGCACCAGTATATTGCAAAATGTTTTCCAAGCCTGAGAAGGCTCCCCTCTGTCCTTACAACTATTCAGTATAGAATGTTTTTCCTACCACTTGATTACAATTTGGCAGTAATTTCTGAATAATTTACAAATTTTAAATTTCTGTGTTCCAAACACACATGTGTTTGCAGCTAAACAGACTTGAAAGAATATGCAAATTGCATTTTTATGTCAAAAATGAGTGAATGCAGCTTCCTGCAGAAAAAAGCTGTCAACCTCATGTTTTTGTTTAGACTAATCTGTGTGCTGTCGCCCCCACATCAGAGTGCATCAGCGTTTTCTTTGAGATATTAGACGTAAGTGTTTATGGCTGCAGAGAGCCTAGGAGGAACTGGCACTTGTTAAAAACGACCTTGGAGTATTTTCTTTGGTTTCCATATAAATATCCCAGGAAAGTGCTCATTCGAACGAGGCTGCCAGGTGGGAGGGAAAGAGCATTGCGGCAGGGTGCTGGGTCGCTGGGTCGCTGGGTCCTGTCTCAGGGGGGCTCATCCAGGAACGTAGAAGGAGCAGGAGCCCAGTGAACCGGGTGGCGCTGGCTGCTTCTCAGGGTGGAAGATCACAGGAAATGTCTCTCTCTAAGGCCAGGAATCTCTGCTCTGTTGACCCCCAAAGAACTTCACATTTTAAAGAATCATCAAAAAACTAGATATTAGGTATGGATTTCATCCCATCTTCAACTGTTACCAAGGTAGGCCAACCCCCTCTCTGCCCCCCACTTAGTCTCGCTCTTGGGTGGGCTGAGGAAGGTGGGAGTCCCCAAACCCTTCACAAAGCATGGGAACTGATTCCTGAAGCTGAGGCGAGATGCCTTTTCCTCATTCTGGACAAGCCAAGAATCTCATTTTAGCAGCTAAAACACTGAAGACGTCTCTGCGTCAACCAAGACGTGCCCCAAATCCACCATAAAAGGCCCATTGACTCCTCCTGACATTAACCACTCCAGTGTAACTGCTGTCCTTCAGCTGTTACACTACACTCCCTGAAATGTGGCGAACGTCACCCCACCCCCAGTGCTTTCCCCTCATATCATCCACTGCAATAGCTGTCACCAAGGCCACAAACCACCCCTACGAAACCAAACAGAGGGAGCCTTCTCCAGTTCCCGTCTTACCCTGCCTCTTCACAGTATTGATGCTCTTGAGCACCTTTGCTTTCTCGAAACCCTCTTTTCTACTAGCTTCGACGACACCACACTCACGGGGTTGCCTCCTTCGCAGGCTCATTTCTTTCTATCTGGTCTTCAAACGCTGACAGATTGAAAACCACATGACCATCTCAAGAGGCACAGAAAAAGCTTTTGACAAAATTCAACATCTTTTCATTTTAAAAACACTCAATAAACTTAGGACTAGAAAGGGACATTCTCAACCTGATAAAAGCAAGGAACTGGAACCTCTCCTAGAGTCTCCAGAAAGGAACACATCCCTGCCAACACTCTGGGTTAGGCCCCTGAAGCCCTTGTTGGGATTCTAACCTACAGAACTAGGAGATAATAAATTTGTATTGTTTTAAGTCACTGAGTTTGTCATAATTCATTACAGCAGCTAGAAAAAATTAATGCAGCCATCTGTGCAAAACCCATAGCTAATATCAACTTAATGGTAAAGGAGGGGATGCTTTCCCTTTAAGATCAGGAAAATGACAAGCGTGTTCACTTGCCACTTCTGTTCAACACTGTACCTAATTCAGGGTGATTGGGAAAGAAAAAGAAATAGAAGACATCCACATTGGAGTGGACAAAGTAAAACTGGCCTTATTCACACACGACATCATCTTGCATATAGTAAATCCTAAAAAATCCATTTAAAAACTATTAGAACTTATAAATATCTTCCTGGTGATTGCAGGATACAAGATCAATATGCATAAAATCAATTGAATTTTTATAACATTAGAAAGGACCATCAAAATAAAATTAAGACAATGATTCCATCTCTAATAGCATTAAAAAGAATGAAATATTTAGAAATAAATTTAAAATAGGTTAAAGACATGTACACTGAAAACTACAAAACATCGCTGAAAGAAATTAAAGATGACTTAAATAAATGGAAAGGCATCCCATTATTATGTATTGAAAATTTAATATTGTTAAGATGTTAATACTCCCCAAATTAAACTACATATTTAATGCAATCCCTGCAAACCCAAACCTCAGATAGCTTCTTTGTAGATGTTAGTAGGCTCATCATAAAATTCGTGCAGAAATTAAAGGGAGCTAGAAAACCCCAAATAATCTTTTTTTTTTTTTTTTTTTTGGAAAGAAGGTCTCCCTCTGTTGCCTTGGCTAGAGTGTTAAGGCATCAGCTTAGCTCACAGCAACCTCAAATTCCTGAGTTCAAGCAATCATCCTGCCTCAGCCTCCTGAGTAGCTGGGACTACGGGTATCCTTCACAATGCCAGGCTGATTTTTTCTTTTTTTAGTAGAGATGGGGACTAGCTCTTGCTCAGGCTGGTCTCAAACTTCTGAGCTCAAGTAGGACATTGCATCATCTTGCACATAGTAAATCCTAAGAAATCCATTAAAAAACTATTAGAACTAAGCAATCTACTTGCCTCGGCTTCCTAGAGTGCTAGGAGTACAGGTGTGAGCCACCATGCCCGGCTGTGATGTATATGTTCTACTAAAGAAAGACAGAGAATAAAACATATTTGGACGTGAAGCCGGAATTTGAGGAAGTTTTCTTTCAAGAGGCACCATGGAGATTCTTTTGCCGTAACTATTGACCTTTCTGGAAGATTTTGAAAACCCACACGTGCAAGTGAGAAGGCCTTTTGTGCTTCATGAGTGTTTGGTGAGTGACACTGAGTACTTGACAGTGGGGAGGTCTGGGCTCTCTTCCATTAAGATGTTATGGTGGTGACAATGGGATGAGAGCATTTCTCACATGTGGCAGAGTGGTCTGTCTTGTGCAGGTCTCCCATACTTGCAGCAGTGGACCCTGTGTGATTGTCTTTGTCTGACACACCACATGCACCTTCTTGTGCTAAGTTGGTCACACTTTCGGTCTTATTCGACTCTCCCTCAGGGACGGGCACAGTGATGGCTCTCACAACTAGGCATGTGATTATAATTTATGAGCCAAATTCTTCTTGACGTTTGCAGCTTTCCTTCTCCACCTGTAAAGGCCAGATTGAAGTTAAGTGATTATAGTTGCTTACTGGGTGTGTGCTAGGCTCCTGCATAGACATGTCTGGAACTTCCTGTGCATATTCAGTATTGGGTGGTAATGAAAATTTGGACTTTGCACCCTCAAGAACCATCTGTGCTTAATATGGCCCTGTTCATTACTAGGACTCAACTCAATGACATTGTAAGTTACTCTGAATATGTATTGAAAAGATAACCCACTGAGCCCTACAGAAATGTTAAAAAGTAGGCTGCCACAACTCACCACTTCGTCCTTCTCAAAGCTTTCAAAGAGAAGCCTTCATCCACGGCTGGAGAGGAACACATTTTGGAGAAGGCTCATTTTCTCCTCTCCTCCTTTGACAAGGACTGATGGGTATCTGGTTGAGCATGTTGCATCCTGTGCATCCTGACCTTGACCCTTGCCCTTTCCTCCTCTTTCAGAGCCTCACTTGTCCCACCGTGGCCATCTTCATGCTACCTGAGCCTTGTACCTTTTATATGGTCCAATCTGTTACCATAAGAATTAGGGGAAAAAAAAAAACCCCATTAGGGAGTCTGGGAAGTCTGCGAATAGAGGATGACAGTTGGAAGTAGTGATGGAGAAGCTGAGCCTGGAAATGCCATGTTGGTGGATCACAGGGCCCAGAGCTGAGACCTGAGCTAGTGGATGAAGAACCGCACCAGGGCTACCAGGAGGATGACGAGTGAGGGGGAGAGGGAGGGAGGAACGCTTCTGCACAGTCAGTGCAAGAGGCTAAGCCAGCAAAGTGACCAAATCCAGATCTGAGGTCACGAGAAGAACCAAGTGCCACCACCAAGTAGGCTGCACACAAATGTGTTGCCAAATTAAGCTGATGAAGTAAATGATGTGGACACGTGTGGTCCTATTTGCTGGCTATGGTGACCAAGTCAACTGCAGCAGGTGTTTGGCTTTCCTTTTGTTCCAGTCTGGACTTGGCTTGGCCAGGGTAACCACCTGTGAGTGTCCTGTGGGCAGAGCTGATGCCTGAGGCTCCGGCTGGAGTAGTTGGAACTGAAGGTTTTTGTTCTGGCTGGTTTTGCCAGGCCCTTTGTAGGGCCCCGTTTGTTGGCCAGGGCTGAGCACATACTTGAATGCATTTATAAAGGGGGCTTCCCACGTGAGAAAGGGGATCCACAGTGCCTGGCCAGCTATGTGACTAGGGTGCTGGGGCCAACAGGTCTAGGGGGGTCCCTCCAGAGCCTTGGCTCCATTGTACAATGTGGGGCACATGAAGGGACACAAGTTTATTCCTGGAAGAGAAGAAATCATGCCAGGCCATGTGATTCAGCCTTCAAGATGCGCAACTTATAATTACCCGGTATCAATCAACCCAGAATGGTTCATTAATTGCCTACTGTGTACTCCGCCTTGTGTTGAATACTTCATGAGACACAGACAAGAGTCAAATGACATCTAAAGAGTCTAGGAGTTTTGAGTGGGAGGGCTTTGGTTCAAGTCCCCGCTTTCTACCATTTACTGGTTATGTGGACTTCAGCAAGTTTTTTTAACCTCTCTAGTCCTCAGTTTCCTTTTCTGTAAAATGAACACAGGAACATAGTCAATCTGACAATGTTGATGTGAGGAAATAAATGAGATCATCTAAAATAATATTTTGTAAATTGGAAGGGTTTTATTCTAACCTAATACATAGAAATTAAGTGATAATTTTATAGTATTTGTTTTTAATAATAAAATACCTCTGGTTCTGAAATTCAGTGAGTTCCTATGGAACTTTTTCTTCCTCCTAAGAAATGAACATAATGTATAACAGCAATGAATACCAGAGAGAAGACAGACTGTGTTTTGTAAAATGGAGCATAAGAGCCATTTGGTATATTCCCAACTTTGTCTTTATTTTCATTCTATCTTATTGCCACCTCTTTAGAAGTATTTGGTTTCTCTATAGGCTCCTGAAGGTGGGAAGCCTCTGTAGCTGGGAGATATTTAGAAGCCACTATCTCCCCAGCCCTGTTTGCAGATGGGATGACCCCAGCCCAAGAAGGCAAGGAATCTTCCCATGCAAAGATGGTACCATTAGCAGGCAGTTGCACCAGGGCTTGAAAGAGCCTCAGGACTTCTGGCTTTTTCTTTCTTTCTTTCTTTCTTTTCTTTTCTTTTCTTTTCTTTTTTTTTTTTTTTTTTGTATGTGATACATTTATTTATTTACTTATTTTTCCTGTTTCTTTTTTTTTATTGTTGGGGATTCATTGAGGTACAATAGGCCAGGTTACGCTGATTGCATTTGTTAAGTTTAGTCCCTCTTGCAATCGTGTCTTGCCCCCAAAAGGTGTGGCACACACCAAGGCCCCACCCCCGTCCCTTCTTCCCTCCCTCTCCTCTTCCTTTCTCCACCCACTTCTGGCTCTTTCTAATCCATGTAGCTGCCCTCCTACCTGGCAGTCATGCACAGCACGTGAGGTCTGGGTAGAGGACCCTGCCTCCTCCCACTTCACCACAGGACAGTCTCTGCTTTCCTTTCAGGGCAGTCCCTCATCTATAACACAAGAGGCAGAAATCGCTGTCTTTGTAGCCACACACACACATATATACAAAAAACAGAGCAAAGGGAAGATTGGAACAGGAAGTGGGAGGAGAGACGGATAACCGATCTCGGTGCCCGTACCCCAGCAGGGTGCCCTCCACCCTGATCATAGACCTTCAAGGTCCACACAGCCTCATCTCGGGGAGTGGTCACCCACAGCCACTGCTGCTGTGCTCTGAGCCATCTCTGACCAGAAGAGAACAGACTGTAAGATCCAGGAGAGAATTTCTAGATTCCTGACTTTGACCCGTGGACTGGGCAGGACGAGGAGCGTGGGCTTGTGAGAGTGGCTGTAGCAATAGGGACGCAGCTTCAGGTGCTTCCGCTGTGGCCGGGGGAGTCCAGGTCAGCCTCTTCCACAGCTGATCCCTGGAGCTGGGGACATCCTTCTTGCTTTTGCCATTTCCATATCTGGCAGGAGTTGCTAATCCTTTATTACCAAAAATAACTTCTTTATCCAAGATCCAGTCACTGTGAAACCTCACGGCCACCAGGATGCTCTTTCTTCCAATCTTACATGGTAACTGACGTTTCTAATGGTGTCCCCGAGGCCCTGCAGTGCCCTGGAATGCCTTCTGAATCATTGAGGGGGTGTACGGTTGTGTTCAGTAGAGTTTCAATGTGCAGTGATCCTTACTGTGTTTTCTCAAAGCATGGATTAAACAGCAACTTGTGGGGACTAGGCTCATGTTCTGGAGAAAAAAAGACACTTGTCTATGGAACGACAGGAGGGCCCCGTCATTTCAGCTACTTCTAGGCATCCACATGTTATTCCCCGTGTGTCTGCTGATGGTGAATCCATGTGTGCTGCCTTCCACCCTGTGTGTTCATATCTATGATGTTTGGTGTTTATTATCTGGCCTTGAAGGATTTGCATTTTTGTTTATTCTGCTTTGCTATTTGATTGCAAATGCCTCCAGGGAGCAGAACATCCCTCATCCTTTCTCTGTCTCTTAAACATGCTCTACTGCTGACAGTGGCCACCCCAGGAGCTAAGTTCGTGGTGCTGCCCAGGTCACTAAAGGGCCCACTCTAGCCAGGCAACTGCCAGTTCCCCCAGGCACATGTCATCTGCAGAAACATAAACCTCCCCAAAGGGATCAATCCCTGGGTCCGAATTTGAAGTACTTTGGCTCCTTTCCCTGGAACTCAGTTTGACAGCAGATTTCCCAAGGAGAGTTATCCACTCCACAGTTCCTGCCTGCTCTCCTCACATACCACCTTAATTACATTGTCTGCCTCCAGGAACAGGAGATGGTGAACGGAATGAGGGGAAATAGGTGGCAGGGCAGAGGCAATGAGGAAACATCAGCAATACTATGCTAGGAGGCACAGGTGTGGCGGGGTGTTTCCATGAAGTGGCCTCTGTAACATAGAAGGACAAGAACTTTATGTGTCCAGTTCACATCTATGTTCCCAGCACTGAGAAAAGTGCTCTGCTTATGTTCAATAAACATTTGCTGGAAAAATAACACTTGGGCTACCAAGCCAGTTAGGCAATTCATGAACTCTCTGGATCTTTCACCTTTTCTCCTCTCTAAACTGAAGGAGCTAGTGCTGTAGTTCATTTACTCTGCTATATCTCAGAAATATAATGTTAAGTGGGAAAGAAGAGTAAGTAATAGATGATGACATGTTATATCAATTATCTTTCAAAGATAAGAAAAAGCAAAAGTAAGTAATACCCTGTTCAAGGATATATGGCATATAGGTCAGCTATTCCCACAATAGTGCTGCATAACAAATGACCCCAAAACTCAATGGCAGACAACATTCATGTATTTTTACTCAGGTGGTCTGTGGATTGGCTGGGGTCTGGCTAATCTTGGCTAGGTTCAGTTGGGCTCAGTTCTAATTCTACTCTATATGTCTCTCATGCTCCTGGGCCAGCAGATAAACACAGGCAGAAATATGAGAGGGCAAAGTGAAAACATGTCACTCTTCCTAAGGCCTGGGCTCTGAATTTTCACCCCATCACTGCCTACAACATTGTACCAGCTAAAGCGAATCTGACATCTGTGGGAAGAGAAATTTATTCTATCTCTAAGGGAATGAACTTCAAAGTCATAGGTCAAGAGGTACTTAAAGAACATGGACCAATAATGAAATCAACCATGCCAACATATTTGGCAAAACTAGAAAAATGATCAAGGGAGCTATAAACACAAAATTCAGGCTAGTGGTTATTTCTGGGGCATATGGACATGAGAAGGAGAAGAACATGAATGGTAATGATCTGGTTCTAAGGTTGAGTGGTAGGTTCATAGGCTTCATTTTGCTTTGTAATTTATAGACATGCCATTTTGTACATATTGAATGTTACAAAATTAAAACAGCGAATTTAAGTAAATAAATAAATAATAAATAATGAATAAATAAATAAGGGGTTATCCAACTGTTTGAGAGGTTCTTTTCAGCACTAACATTGTATGTGCTGCAATTCTAAGGTACACAGGAGATCTCTTTTAGAGATGGGAAGCTCCTGAACTTTTAGCAATAATCCTGGCTACCCAGCTCTCAGGCTAAGAAAGGGAAATCAACTTGCCCAGGTACAACCCTGCACAAGGCCTAGTGGAGACGGGAAGAAAGGCTCCTTGCCAGGAGGGCTATGGGACATCTCTAGGGAACAGTTTGGATTTTAGCTGTGAGGTAGCAGAGAGGGAACTGTTTTAATTTTAACCTGACTTGGCCTCATGTCCCAACTGAGACTCTGACCTTGGGAGAGTTATTTAGCATCTCTGAGTCTATTTCCTCACCCATAGAGTAGACGACCCTGAGTTGCTATGGATCCTTGAATAAATGAGTTTCTATATGATTTTTGATGTTGAGCAGAGAGGCCAGGAGGCATAGCGTATTACAGTCTGATACCTATGTTTGAATCTTACCTGTGCTGTGGTGAGCTAGGGATGTGTCCTCAGGCAATAAGTTAATTTTTCCAATTCTCTGTTGCCTTCTGTACTGTGGTTTAAATCACGATGTATGTTGTATACCTAACACATAGTGGGGGGGGGGGTGTTTCCATAATATCTTGCCCCTCCAACTTGCAGCCTCCACACAGCTTCTTTCTGAGTATGGCACAAAGATGGTGGTGGGGGAAGAGGTCAAGTTCATGGCCAGGTGTCTTCAGGAGATATTGGGTAAGTGTCAATATTAAATATGCAGGTATGGATATTGAGTCCCAGCCTCCTTGGCTGAAAGGATAGGAGTGTCTCAGGTGTGGGTGCTGCGAGCAGGATAGGGCCTAGGGAAGGGTAGTGTTTTCCATTACACAAACATCTCCAGTTTCAGCCTCCAATTTGGGGAAGCAAAATAATTTTGGCCCCCCAAGCAGTATCTGTCTCTGGAACTGATTATCTGCTTTGTTAAGTTCAGAGGCATTCTGATAAGGGTAATTGAATTAGGCTTCTCAGGACTCCTACAAGCTGCCTGGCTGCCACAGTAGGGGGTCTCGCTGTCCAGGGCCCTTGGCATGCAGCAATCTCTCCACTGCCCTCTTTGGAGTGGGCCCTCCTAGGGGTCACAGCGCCTTGGGCTTGGCCTTTGAAGAGCACTGCTTTGCAGGGAAGCCTCTATTCACACCAAAGGCCTCTCATGCTTCCCTGGAGTCTCGCTTTGAATCTGTTCCCAGCCTGCTTTCCAGGCCTCTGGAAATGAGGGGGTGGGGGGGGTTGAGAAGTCTTCCCCTGAGATAGAGGAATTTATGGAGGTCAAGGAAATGTCTACCCAGAGACAAAAAGAGACAGAGGTCAAAGTTCAAATGATGTTGATCTAAATTTTTCCCAATTCTAGAGGGCATTTTCCTCAAAGAAACTTACCTCCACCCTTCCCACAATTTTGGCAGAACTGTCACCTGAAATGATAGAATCTGGTCACATGGCAATATTATGATAGCAGCCATTTAAGCTTTAGAAAATCAATAGGCTGATGCAATGAGTTATCTGACCCCTCAAAATGTAGCTCCAGCCCCTATTTCTCACATCTTTTTTTTTGTTTTTTTTATAGAGACAGAGTCTCACTTTATGGCCCTTTGGTAGAGTGCCATGGCATCACACAGCTCACAGCAACATCCAGCTCCTGGGCTTAGGTGATTCTCTTGCCTCAGCCTCCCAAGTAGCTGGGACTACAGCCGCCCGCCACAATGCCCTGCTATTTTTTTTTGTTGCAGTTTGGCCGGGGCTGGGTTTGAACCCGCCACCCTCGGCATATGGGGCCGGCACCCTACTCACTGAGCCACAGGTGACCCCGTGCTAAAGTAAACATCAGCTCTATTTGGTGTGTACCTCTTAGAAGTCATTCCTTCTTCCACCCACCAGATGAGGGGCCCACAAAAACGCAGCATAAAGAGGGCGGCAAAGGGCAGAGCAACTATGCAGTGTGGCCTTCAAAGTCAAATCAAGGCCTCTCAGTTCTACGAATCTGTCCATCCCACCCAGTTCCCCACCTTCTGCCCACCACGCAGCCCTCCCTATCCATCACCCTGTGTACCCACCACTCAGGTCCCAACATTGTTCCAAGCAAACGCGATGTAGTTTTAGAGACTGCTAGGACAGATCTGGGTTCCAAGCCTGACTCTAGAATTTACTACCTGTGTAATCTTTAGCAAGTTAAAAGCCTGGGAGGATTGGCAATAACACAGAGGCTTCCAAACATTCTCAGTCCATGGTGTCCTTACTACGTCAGTTGTTTTCACAGCATCTCTGGGCCTTAGAAAATACCTAAGAGTGTTTCTACTTATCAAGAAATTAGGAACAAACACTTTAATAATAATTTATTATTTTAACAGAGTAATTAATATAAATTGAAAGAAAAAAGCAATTGTTTGATTTTATTCTTAAGCAGCAACGATTACTGGGTTGTAGGCACCTGTTGGACACTGTACAATTCTTCAAGCCTTGGAACCTGATTGCTTCCTTCATCCCCTGTTCCATGTTGCCTTTCATATGGTTCTTTTTATTTATTGTAGCCACCACCAAAGAACTAGCTCCACAAGGACATGACATCATCAAAAGGAATGTGCTATGAGCTAATGTTAAAACTGTGAACTACCTTGAGCTAGTAGTTTGCACAGTGTCTAACACATATCAATCAAGGTGTCACCTTCAAAAATTTAAAATAATCGATAGTCCTGTTGAGTTTGCTTTGGCATCCTGGAGGGGGAACTATAGCAATAATGTTTGAAAAAGCACCTAACATATTACAGGCATTTAAACAATTGGCAGCTATTATTACTTTGAACTTTTAAAGTCATTGTTCAAAGGTTGCTTTGTGACTGAATTATTTCTATTTTTTTTTCTTTCTAGAGACAAGGTCTCACTCTGTCACCCAGGCTAGAGTGCAATGGCATCATCGTAACTCCCTATAATCTCAAATTCCTGGGCTCAAGCAAACTCCTGCCTCAGCCTCCCAAGTCGCTGGAACGATAAGCCTGTACCACCATACTTAGTTAATCTTTCTATTTTTTTGTAGAGACAGGGTCTTGCTATTGCTTAGGCTGGTCTTGAACTTCTGACCTCAACAATCTTTCCACCTCAGTGTGAGCCACTGTGCCCAGCCTTTATGACTGAATTCTGTTTAATAAATGTTTCTTGAAGGGATGGATGGATACCTTCCATCCTTTGGCTCACCTGTATTTAGGCGTATCCATCCATGCACCCACCAAGCAGCAGAAAGTGGGCTTTTCTGTTAGCCCCTACCCCATTCTTATGGATTGTGTTGACCCCTCTTCCTCTCTATCTACCTCATGTTGCTTTGAAGAATCATCATTCTTTGGGCCCTGCACTAGGACCAGCTTTCTTATGTGTAGCTTGTTTTTACAAGCAGTCTCTCCAAATTCCTCTAGGCTAGAAACAGGTATACTTCACTCAGGAATTCCCACATTTTCTGATTGGGAATGGTCCCCACAGAGTTGACCTAGGTGCTCAGTAAATACTAACTGAATTATTTGATTTATGTTATGGTTCTATGAACAAACCAATGTCAACCTTTTGATGAACTTGTCTAGAGACTATTAATTAAAAAGTGAGCAGCTAACGGTTTACTGAAAGAAGGAGGCTTGGCAGGTGATGACCCAGTGAGGCAGCAGGCTTGACTGGATAGAGAGGTAATGACAGGGAGTCATGAGGAGTAACATTAAAAGCTAGAAAGAAACATTTTAAAATGTGAACATTAGCAGTTAAATGGAGTTTATACCAAAGAGTTGGTTGTATAAAGGTGGTTGCACCATATTGAATCACTTTACCTAGGGAAGGAGGACAAAGGGTGGAGAAGAAATTAAAATAACATGCCCTGTCAAGGGAGAGGTCCAAATGAAAACATTTTGCTTGGGTCTAACTGGCCATAGGTCCAATGGTTTTCTATCCACCACACAAGTAAATAGCTTGAGAGCAGGCTGCCCGCCAGCATAAACCTTTGTGTGGAAAATACTGCCAGTGTGGCCATGGAAAATGCCTACTTGCTGACCATAATTATACAGAATGTGTGCAAATAAAAGCTGAAAGAAAATACTTTTGCAGAGGCGTGTTTTTTTTTTTTTTTTTTTTTCTGTTCTTATTTTGACAGAGTGGAAGAGAAACTGACAGACAATTTTCTCATTCTCCGGGTCAAGGGAGAATGAGCTCATGCTGCACAGCCAGTCTGGGAGTTAGTTTTCAAGAACAGCCCCCAAAACTAGTTTCTACACACTGATCTACATTTATGGGTCTTTCAGTCCTGAGCCTCAGGGGCAAGGATCTGTGGATAGAAAGGAGAAGGCCACAGAGGCCATTGTCTTGTTTAGATCTGACCCATTAAGGTTGGTCTTATTCAGCCAAAGGGAGATGGAGAAGTTGGGGTGTTCAAAGCACGATCCCCACCTTTTAAGGTTAACTTCAGTAGAAAGTAACTCTGCTGTGGTTCCCATCAGAGACAATCCCTAACTCTAAAGAAGCCCAGAGCATAACAAATGTCTCCTAGAGAGCCCTCTCCAAGCAGCAAGAATGTAAGTAGATTTTGTTCCTTCAGGTTTTATATCTGCCCTTCCAGAAAGTTGCCCTTTCTCTTCTCTTTGACATTTTAAGGAATACTTAAGTGAAAATACTTAGGTGAAGAGTTAGTATTCGCCAGTCTGTCACCATTGTATTTCAGCGATTTTCATGATACTTTGCACAATAATGGTGACCAATAAATATTTGTTGAGTGAATAAGGAACATAATCAATGTGCAGAGATGATTTAAATGATCTGGAACCACAGGTGAGAATAGGCTCAGCAAACTTTTTCTGTAAAGGACCAGAAAGCAAGTATTTTCAGCTTCTCTAAAAGCTGGTCTAACTCTTTAACTCTGTGCTTATAGCTAAAAGCAGCCACAGATGATATGTCAACAAATGGGCATGGCCAGATTTGACCCAAGGGACTATCGAAGCCAGGAAGATCTAGCTTTGCATCTTGTAGGAAAATGGAGTTAATTGGCTTGGGCAAAGTTACACTTGGGTTGGTGGCAGCAGAACCAGGATAAACCACAGGTCTCCTAACTCCTTGTTCAGAGCTTAAGACTTACCATTTAAAAATTAATTTTTGAGGTTTAACAATATGACATGGACAGCTCCTGTTACTCAATGTTATAGACCTTGGAAAAATAGATATGCGGACTAGATTATGTACTTGTGTTTACAGCCACGGGCCTGAGAGGGCACTGGTGTTCCTTGACAACTTCACAATCGGGCGCCATGGATTGCTTGTCAGAAAAGACAGTGTGGAGTGCCAAACCCTGAAGTTATTCATGTCTTAATAGGTAGAGTAGACTGAGACCTCACCCTCTCCATAAACAGTCAAACTGAATGGGAAAACATGTCAAAAGAAGATGCCAGGGCAAGTGCATGTTGGGAAAGAGAAAACCTGGCCCACTTCCCAGGACCTGAGATGCTATGTAAAGCCAGCTTATGCCACCCTGGCTGCCACCACTGCTCTAGGACTGAGCTGTCCAAGATGGTAGCCACAAGCCCTGTATAGCTACCAGGCATGTAAAATACGGCAAGTGGAACTGAAGAAGTAAAGTTCAAATTTATTTAATTTTAGTTTGTTTAAATTTGAACTTAGAAAACTGGTACTCATTGAAATTATAAGAAAATATTTAAGTCTGTCTGGAACAACCTGCGTATGTGAATCTACTTTTCCAACAGGATATTTTAAGAAATCTAAATACAGATGAAATTTTTTCGATGCAATTAGCCACGTGGATAGAGATTTAAAGTACATGGTGGTCTCTCAAAGCTTTCATGCCAAACTAAAGGATTTTAAATATCTCACTAATGATCTCTATATTGATTATTCATTACAATTAATTTCATCTGCTTTTTTCATTTGTTTTTTTTTTTTTTTTTTTTTTTTGCTGTATCTACTAGAAAATGTAAAATGGCATATGTAACTCACATTATATCACTGTTTTGGGGAAATCAGCCTCACATCCGTAAGAACAACCTGATTTACCCCAAGGCCCACCTTTTCTCTCTGAGCACCTACAGCAGATTTTGTCTAAACCAGAACTCCACAGCATTCCTACCTAGTTTCTGATTGATTTATAAAACTTCCTTTCCATCCTTGCCCAGGGGAAGTGGAGGAAGGAGACTTTGTCATTCTCAACAGAACCTGGCATGGAATAGGGATAAACTCTGGATTTAAGTAGAATGATTCCTGAGCAGGGAATATGAAAAGTGGGACTGTGCCCTGCTCCCACAGCAATGGTGACATGTGACGCTCAGCACACGTGACAGGTAACACATGCGCAAGCTGCTGCTTCATAGGTAGGCTTCAGCTTCTCTGCCTATAAAGTGAGAGTAATATTCCTTGCCTTCCTCCGAGGACTATTAACCATAAGAATTAATATCTGAGAAGAACCTGAAAAAATGAAAGCACTGTTCTAATGTTAATAATTTGCGGTCTCCAAGTGGAGGAATTCTGCTCTTTCCCACCCTCCCTTTCTTTTCTTTCATTCCATTTAGCAAATGCTAAATGCCAAATGCCTGCCTCCCTACCCGCCCCACTCTGCCTGCTTCCTGCCAGGAGAATCCTGGTTGTCTAACTGGCTCCTTCCTTCTAGCCCCCTGTAATCACCTTCAGTTTGCAAACACAGCCTTGAGGCCAACAGTAGTTTATCCAATCTCATCTTTATCTTCCACCAAGCCCTAAGGAAGAGATCAGCTCACACACTGTGTTTCAGGCCCACTGTTACCCCCTGCATGATGAAATGTACACAGAGACCCTCAAAATTGGTGTTAAAAGTACATAAACCTCTTGGGTTGTTGAGATTCTAGCCCAAGCAGGGCGTTTGTGTAATATCACTAAAAGCAGGTATGATGGATAAAAACGAATGATAGCCCCGTCCAAACGTAAACTGAGCTGCTCATCCCTCAGGGCTGTTTATAAATAGAGGGGAGTCCGTTTGTTTGGGATCCCGGGGACAGGCCGGCACTCCATTTAGATAATGACCACATTTCGTGCTTAGCCGTCACTCTCTGGCTTGCAAGGTGGCGATTAATCAAACAGTGTTTTGGTTTCTTCTGATATACATCTAGTCTTTCCGGTTGAGAGTGAGCTGAAGATGGCTTCAACAGTTTACAGAACAGCCTGGGCCAGCACATTAGAAGGCAGCAGGCTGAGGACCCTCTGTGGGCCCAGCAGGCTGGACATTCCAGTTGGAATTCTCAGTTGGGAGCAGCTGTGTGGATTGGAATCCAGAAGTTCAGTGCAGTGTAGTCCTGGCCTTCTGGGGGCCTCACAGACTTGTTATGCTCAGTCCTTGAAAGTGAATAAGCCTTTCATTAAGACAGATACCTTGAGCTGAAGGAACATCAAAATTAGAATAACTAGAAGGCTTCTATTTTTCTGATAAGGTAATTTGTCAGATGCAGACCATGGGCAATACAGTCTCTCCCCTGAACTCCTCGCCTACACCAGCTAGAGTTTAGGGGGGGCCCAGTGTTGTGGGTATTCTTGCAAGACACCCCCAGCCCAACACACCCAGACTCATCACCACAGTCCGCCTTGTAGGCTATCAGGGATTATTCCATCATAACCATCAGTCCTGTTTAAATCCATCATCTCAAAAATCCCAGGGCTCCAAGATCATCCTTACCCCAACTCCCACCCCCTAATCTTCATGGCATAGCCCCCATGCACTGCCTGCCCCTGAGGGCCCGCTCCGCCTTCTTGGTCTAACCCAATGCTGCCTTTTTGCCAAGGGCATAGCTTCCCCAACAGCCCTAGAGCTCAAGTGGGAGCTTTCTCCTCCTCCACCACCCTCGTGCCTGGTTTTGAGGCTGGTGTGGGATTTTCTCTGATCTTCAGTGCTGCTTAGGGACCACTTTTCTTCCATCTGTAAAATGCCTCTTTTGAAGCAGATGCCCTCAGCCTAGAGATCCTGTGATGGTTTCTCCTGTAGTTATCTTCTGAGCTGTGCCTTCCTGCACTGCTTCCTGTACTTTCCTGTTTCATTTCTTAGTCTTCAGTGTTTATAATTATAATTTTTCCTATATCTGGGCTTCTCAATTGCTCGACCATCTCTTTGCCAATGACCTCACCCTCCAAACTATCCAGACCCACTCACATCTTATAACCATCCATGACCAATGACTACAACTGCTCCTACAATCTTAATTTCATCTTCCCAATCTTGAATCATCCCTGCTCATACCTGGCCCCTACAATCCTTTGACCCAGGCTGCCATGTACAGTTGTGCCTTTTGTGTGCTTACAAAAGTCCTTGGCCAAGGGACCTGTTGAGCCCTGAAATACAATCCACATTCCAGGAAGGATACTGTATACCCTGGCTCATGGCTTTGTCCATCTAGGAGAAGAAGCAGCCTTTTCTTTGCACAATTACAAGACTATTATCATCTGGATGGGAAGTGTTTATCTAATTCAGGGGTCCTCAAACTTTTTAAACAGGGGGCCAGTTCACTGTCCCTCAGACCGTTGGAGGGCTGGACTATACTTTAAAAAAAAAAAAACAACTATGAACAAATTCCTAAGCACACTGCACATATCTTATTTTGAAGTAAAAAAACAAAACGGGGACAAATACAATCACACTGCCTCATGTGGCCCGTGGGCCGTAGTTTGAGGACCCCTGACTGTGAACCAGCACCAGCTCTAGCTTAGTACTGCTGGGACCTACAATGCCTTGCTCTTACTACCTTTCCAACCTCCTTCATCACCCTCAAATTCCTTCCCCCATTCCCCACTGAGATTCAATCCCTTCTTTACGTACACTTGTAATTTCCTTCATTGTATCTTTTGGCAAAACCCTAATCCTTTAAAAAAATGTAACCTTCCATCTATTTCATGCTTGAACCCCTGCCGCTGAATACAGCTGGACAAAAACATACACATTTCACGTTCACATTCGTGACCCTTAACTTCACGTGGCCCCTAGTTGTGCTTGGTAATCCTAGCCTGATCTCTCTCTCGGTCTCCCAGACACCAACCTGTGGGGCATACCCAGAGAAGCCTGCTTCCCATTTCTCAGATGGGAATTTTTCAGGATACAAGCAATTGGAACAGAACTCCTGCGTACCCCCACCACCATGTTCACTGGTTTATCTGCATCCACGCCCATACTCCACCCCGCTCCTGCTATCATGGATAAACTGTCCCTGCCCTCATCCCGAACCACCCCCTCCACTTGGACATCAGATACCATCCCTTTTGCCTTTGCTGTAACAATGACCTTTCCTTTCTCTTGCGTCTCTTTCTACTGGGTCATTTATATCAACATATGAACTTGTAATATCTCCTTTATTTTAAAAACTCTCTCTTGACCCTGTCACCCCACCAGCTACTATACTACACGGCCTTTCTGTCTCCTTTATAGCAAAGCTTCTCTCAAGAGTGGGCTACACCTGCTGCCTGATCCCTGGTCCCTCCTGACCTCACTTCAGGCAGGCTGTTGTCCTCTTTGTTCCACCAGAACTTTTTCTTGTCACAGTTACTAATGACACTTACATTGCTAAATTCACCAGTCAATTTTCAGCCCTACTTGACCTACAGCATTTTTTTTTTTTTTTTTTTTTTTAGATACAGTCTCACTTTGTAGCCTTTGATAGAGTGCCATGGAATCATAGCTCATAGCAATCTCAAACTCTTGGGCTCAAGTGTTCCTCTTGCCTCAGCCTCCCAAGTAGCTGGGACTATCAGCACTCGCCACAAAAAATAGACAAGGTCTTGCTCTTGCTCAGGCTTGTCTCGAACTCTTGAGCTCAAGCAATCCACCTGCCTCGCGCTGCCAGAGTGCTAGGATTACAGGCATGAGCCACCACACCCGGTCAATCTACAGCAACTTCTGACATGGCTGATTGCTCCACTTTTCTTTCCGTGGCTTCCAGGATTCCGCTCTGTTGTGTCTCCTTTTACTGCCTTGGCCACATGTTCTAAGGTTCCTTTGCTGGTTCCTCTGTTTTCTCAAGCTCTAAACATTGACACAGCCCCAGACAGTCCTTGGCCCTCTTCTCTATCTACACTCACTTCTGACACCCCCTCTCTTGTGGCTTCAATCATCCTCTGTCTGCTAATGACTCCCACATTTACATCTCCAGCTCCCCAACTCCAGGCTTGCATTTCCCACTGTAAACATAGTATCTCCACTTGGATACGGGACTCAAACTCAACATGTCCACAAAAGAGCTCCCAGTATCACCATTTATCCCAGCCTGCCCATTCTCCATCCTTTCCCAAATCAGTAAATGGCAACTTCACCCTTCCAGTGTTTAGGCCAAAAGTAAAAGTCTTCTTTGCTCTTTCTTTCCTCTATTCGCTTACAAATTACCAGCACAACATGTCAGTTCTGCCTTTAAAATTGATCTAGAATCCAGCCAATTTTACCATTTCCACTAATACCACAAGGTCCAAGTCATCACCACTATCTCTCATCTGGTTTATGATAGGATCCTCAGTTGGGGACCACAGTTGGGGCTGTGATCAGAACACCAACGTGTTTGCTTCTCCCTGGTGGCCTGAACTTCTTCACAGCATTGTGCCATTGGGGCTGCATCTAAGGTAAAGTATATATATAGAGGAGGGGGGGGGGGGAAGAGTGTGAGATAGAATCTGGGTTTGCTTTCTATTATCGCCGTCGTCGGGAACAGGTGCTACACTAAGTACTGAGGACAGAGGGATGACTAAGAAATAGTTCTGAGTTAAAGTTGTATATAGACTAGAAGGAAAGATGGGCAAGGGGACTCTAAGGTCAGAGCCCAATGTTCTAAGGGCTGTCAAAGAATTAAGCAGAGACCTTGGGAAGCAAGGTGAGGAGGGGGGTGATTTAGAATTGGGGTGAGGGTTTGAGTTGAGCTGGAAGGCTTAACAGGAATTACAATACCGAAGAGGAGGAAAGTGCTTCTCTGTAATGAGAATTGCACACTAGGTAAAGAGGTTAAAAAGGGACAGGGGACAGGCGGTGGGGTGAGTCAGATAGAATGGATTCAAATCCTCCTTTCTACTAGCTAACCTGGAGAAATTACATCATCTCCTGGAGCCTGTTTTCTCACTTACAAAAAGGGAATTACTTGTCAGACTTGAGAAAACTACCACAATGTCTGACATTTAATAGGCATCCAATAAAGGATGATTTTTAAAAATTAGTTGGTTCAAATTCCCTAATGTAAATTTCTTTGATGATTTTCCTTTCATCAGCCCTATTTCAATAGTTACAAACAGTCTGTTGAGTTTTAATCTAAAAAAAAAAAAAATGAGCAATTTTAGGAGTAGGAAATCAGAAAGATGAATTTCCCTTAGCCTCATTTAAATCAAAGCTGTGCAGTGGCCATGCAATATCGTCTCACTCCTTATTATCAACTCAGAAGATCCTTGCAGCAGACCATAGATTTGATTCTGGGGCCTAGTCTGGGAATATGGACTGGCAGATGAACCAGTTTCCATGTCATGTAACCCTCTATGTCAGCTGGGGTGGAAGGGAATGGAGAGAAAATAAAATGGAAATAAAAGTTTTCTTTTAAATTCGATTTTAAATCTATACAGTCAAGAATAGAACATATAACAATTGGGCCCTGTCTTAAGATGCTTGAGGGCCTATTAAAGGGATCAGACTCAAACCTGAGTCTCAGTTAGCAGCACAGGGTATCGTCCAGCATTTCAAAGGTCAGAATGGATAATGAAGACACCGGGTCAGGGGAAGCCAGGACCCTCACCCCACTGTCATGGTAGGGGAACCCTGAGCTTGTCTCACCAAGCCTGGTGCAGACGGTGTCTCTACAGAATCACCTACTGGGCTTTTAAGCTTTTCATTCCAAGATTGCAACTTTCTAGAAATGAGGTCCCAGCACAACTCTAAAGCCATTAGGCCAGATCCACCCAGAAGGCCTGCCCCACATGCTTTGGGGATTAGCATTGGTCTTATTTAACAATATAATTAATGTTTAGATAATTTAAGAATTTTGTATGCTTTTTGGAGGGCTTTTGGGGGGAGCAACCTTGGCAGACAAAGCCACGTTTCCTTTCACTCTTAGACAGATGCCTTTTCTGATCCCATTAATGAGAAACACCCTTCCTGTCTGTGCCGTGCCAAGTGAGTGAGAGCAGGCGTTCCCACTGTGGGGAGGGGCTGGAGGATCACCAGTCTCCTGTCACAGACCCAGTGAGGGCTGGGGAGGCAGGGACTGTGCAGAGCAGAGAAGCAGCTGGGTTACTGGGAATGGCCACTGTTCAGGTTTCTATATGGAGCTCCATCAGGCAACATGGCACACAAAGTTCTCTGGGTGTGAAATGCAGACACAAGTTGCTGAGTTGTCTTGGAATACACTCATCCTTTCCCTGGGACTCAATTTTTTCCTGTTGCAAATGGACATGGTTGTCCTTATCTGTCCTGCTTTAGTGGCTGATAAGCCAACCCATCCATCAGCAGTGAGGAGGGATTCCTAAGTCATCCAGGAAAGGGAGAGGGAAGTCAAAATTTGACCTAATTTATAGATCTCTTGTAACCTGAGGACAAGGAGTATAAAACAAGGCTACAAAAGTCCCTTTGCACCATGAGATGTGTCCTGCAGGGCCAGGCATGACTAAATTCCTCCTTCCAAATCAAGGCCCTGGGGAGTGGTGGTTAGGAGCGCAGGCTCCTGGGCTGGCTGGTTTCAAGCCCTGCTCCATCACTCCTGCTGTGTGCCACTAGGTGCTAGTTAGTGGGCCTCCCTAAGCCTCACCATCTATAAGTGGGTACAATAATGGCAACACCTTTATACTCTATAAACTTATGGTGAGGATTAAATGAAATAATGAATAGGCAGTCCTCACTGTGCATAATTCAAACAAACGTGCATTTCCGTTTTTGCAGTTTAATTCCATCATTCCAGTCCCCTACAACATGGTTCAAATTTCATGTGTATTAATTGTGAGTGAACATGTGAAGTATCAGCTTCTCTGCTAGCTCTTCAGTCCCCAGTCTTTGGGTAGAGGACAGAGGCACATCATGACCAATCACATCACTTCTTTGAAAGCCTGTCAGTGATTGGCCACTGTGCATCTATCATTCAGTTCCTGCACAGACAGGAAAGCATGCAGCTGTGTTGCCTCCTTGCTCTCCAGGGACAAGCTCACATGAGATTTTCCAAAAGATTATTGGACAAGAAAGAGGCAAGTGCAGCAAAGAAAAACAGGTGACAGTAATGGAAGTGAAATTCAAATCCAACAAAGGAATTTATAGAAGAAACAATTAACCATGGGACAATTGACTCTGCCACCGTTTGAAAGACTCTGTGTAAGAACCTGGAGAAATTCAGTGAAGGAGAATTTAGAGATATAAACAAGGAGATTGGTTGCGACAAAAAGGACGATGGCATCTCAGAAGAAATGATGTTAGAAAAAATTGTCCCATGAAAGGAAATCTCACAGATACTTCCTGAAACTAAAAGTGCAAAGGGTAAAATATTGGAAGCTGATCCCAACTTAGAAAGGCTATGACAATTTGCAAGTCATGTAAAAGATGCTTATTCTGCCTCATAAGTTCTACAATGAGAAGGCAGCAAGCTCCATTCAAACTATGCCTGAAGTTTTCTTTTCTTGTTTTTTTTTTTTGCAAAGGAATAAAACATTTTAATTTTATCGTTTTTAATGCTTTAAATTATGTGTTCAGTAAATATTAGTTTTACTTTTTCTCATTTCACTATGCATTTATGACTGACAGTAAGAAAGTTTTTAGTGTTTGACATAATTTTTAAAGGTCCCATAACAGTTGTAATTTTCCCCCATGATTATTAAGATTGTCTTGTGGGATTTCAGCTGACACAATCATTTTTTACAGTCCCCACACTACTATGCAGAGAGGAGACAGCCTGGTTCTAACGACAAATCCTGAGAAGCGGCGGCTGCTCTCATGCTTATGGCCAGGGAGTCCAGAGGAGCTGGTTGTGTTGATCTCCCATCACCCTTTCTCTTCACCCATCAGGTGAGAACACTGGCTGAAGAAAGTCTGGGTCAGTAAGACGTTGTAACAATCAGGGAGGAAGGGCCCTGAGCTGACAGGAAGCCTTACCCAGAGAATGTTCTATCTGCAACGAGTAAATATGCCAACCCCAGGCAACGTGGCTGGTGGAAATTTCCACATGCTTTCCTAGCACCTTTGAATGCTTGGCACTTGGTAGAACCTTTCAAATGCTGTATTTAACTTGACTGACAGTAGAAGAGAGAAAGTTTCTGGGGTGTTCAAGATCCTGAAGAGAATCCCATTCTGACCCTGTTTTAAGAATGCAGAGGGTGGTCAAAGGCCCAGAGAACAGAAATTCTTGGAAGTTCCAACCCACCCTCATTTCTCTAGTGAATCAGTCCATCTGAAGCACTTATTCTATGCTCAGTGCCAAGCAAAACGAAGGCGTGGGGTTAAGACAACTTCCCTTTGTCTATCTTCACCAACAGGGGCTATGCTGGCAGTTGTTTTATTTCTAGAGATGCAGGCACCGAGGTCCTCTGTCAGCACTCCTTTCTCTTATTAGTGGCCTGCTTTTGTGAGAGGTCTGAGATTAAGGGATGGGTGTGGGAAGAGGAGAGGACGGCCTGCCTGTGAAGCTCTGGCTACTTCAGTCCATGCTGAGATCTTTGGTCTTTTTATTACCTACTGCTAGACCTTATTCAGGATGTAACATGGCTTTGTCTGCCAACTGATGTCCCTCCAGGGTAGGGTGCCGTCCTTTCTTGCCTTACCACACACAGAAGGGGCTCTCAATAGCTGTAAGCAGGAATTACCTGCTGGCTGACTCAGAGCAAGGATCTCTCTGGGAGGTGGGATGGAAGTTCTTAGGTTGGGAAAAGCCCAGAGGTGAGGAGGGCACAGCTTGCACACCCAGAGCTGACATCTATCTCATCGCTATCTCTGTAACTGGCAGTCTGGATGGAAGCTCCCACCTTCCATAGGGTCCACATGTAGGTGTGTCTCGGGTGACTTCATAGTTACATGAAAATGAGAGTTGAGATGGGGGAGTTGTGCTGTCCTCAGACAGTGGTTGGGAGAAGCCCAATCTCTTTAATACCCACATGGCAAATCAGGCTGGCTCCATAATCTGTAGGGCCCAGTGCAAAACGAAAATATGAAGCACCTTGACCAAAAGGTGTAAGAATTGTAAGATGTGACCACAGAACATTAAGCCAAGAGTGGACCCATTTAAACATGGATGGGGTCCATCTAAAAGTGGGGCTCTGCTGTGCCCAGGCCTCATGTCCATGAGGCTGGCCTACATACAGCACAGGACCTGCGCCCAGCTCAGACATGGCACCTGAGTTCCCCACCTACACCTCTGCACTCCTCAATGAACTTAAGATTCAATGATAAGAGAAGAAGGGGATCCTCAGCCTCCCTCCTCCCCAGTGGAGAGCAAGCAGTGGGGGAAAGGCCTGTGGGTAGGACTGGTGTGTTGTGCCTTTCCAAGAGGTCCCAGCATCCCTGTGGCTGGAAATGTTCAATGCAGAGTCTGTGTTTATCCCATCTTGTCACCTGGAGTGTGACTAAGGCCTGCTTACAGCTCCATACTGGGTGTGCCCAGGGGATCACAGCCTCTCCTGGACAATGTTGACTTCTCTGATGCCTGGAGAGCTCTCAGTCCCCAGAATGGCAGGTTTTCTAGGTCTTTGCCTTCATGAGCAACTTCTTTTGCCCACTGGTTTAGGTGAGACTGGGGTGTACTGGGAGAACACCCAGGGAAACCCGAGACCTCTAAACATTTACTATGACCAAGAACAGGCAGGGAAGAGGACACTTGCTCTCTGCTCCATTTGCCTGCCAACACTGAGCTTGTGAGTGTTTTGTGTTTCTCCTCTGAGGCCTTTGAGAGGACAGCAGGGCTCTTGTCTTTTGTCCCTAGCCCTCAGTACCGGGGCCATGAGAAGGTGTTCAGTTTACAGAACAGAAGAAGGAAGGGAGGCCAGAAGCAGCTCTCCAGTGCTGAGTGTGTTTTGCGTGTCATGAGCTGGGCTGGAAGATGGTGGGGAATGAAGGGCTGAGAGGTCTCGGCTTCTCCTGAGACCCCTTTGTCCTCAGCAACTCAAGGCAGACCTGCCTGGCTGGAATCCAGGTGTTGACTTTTGACAAATACTTTAAGAGGAGTGAACACTCGACAGCTTTGTGAAGTTCTTCACCAAGGCATCAAGGTTTTCCTAAGGATTTAGCCTGTCGTGAGTGTGCAACACCTAAGATAACTCTGCTTTTGAGAGTGATAGCCCAGAAAAGCCAGGTAATACAGGAGATGAGCCTCCTGTCTGCAGGAGCCCAGCGAGCACAATGCCCTTTTGCTTCGCACAGACACTTCTCTTTTCATTGTGACCACACCTCTCCTTCGGCACGATTTCTACCTGTCATCCACATTATTGCAATTATTACACAGGTTTTATCTTAGTAACTTAAAATGATAGACCCACCCAACATAAACGAGCCATAAAAGGAAAGTAATTAGTCATAAACCAAACACTACTTTATTCCATTTAATATATGTTTATATGTTATGTTATATATATTATGTTATGCATTATATTTCAAAGGTATGTATCTTTGGTATACATCACAGGGTGCCAAAAAATGTATACACATTTTAAGAAAAAAACTATTAAATTTGCAATACCCAACTCATGTTTGACTTCTGCAATTATAAGAGGTGGTCAATGGCTGGGTGTGGTGGCTCACACCTGTAAGCCTAGCACTTTGGGAGGCTGAGGCCAGTGGATTTTTTGAGCTCAGAAATTCGAGACCAGCCTGAGCAAGACCCTGTCTATTAAAAAATATAAAAACTACTTGGGTCTTGTCACAGGCATCTGTAGTCCCAACTACTTGGGAGGCTGAGGCAAGAGGATTGTATGAGCCTAAGAGTTTGAGGTTGCTGTGAGCTACGATACCAGGGCACTCTACCTAGGGCAACAGAGTGAGACTCTGTCTCAAAAAAAAAAAAGAGAGGTGCTCAATGTGACTTGTGCTCATCTTTTGTTATCAGTTTCTGAGTATTACAATGTTAATACAGCTTTTTCCCTATGTATACAGTTTATACATATTTTTTGCTCCCTCCGTACATGTTAAATCTCATACATACATCAAACATATTAACATGTAATACATTCCATTGATATCAGTACTTTGAGGAAATTCAGGTTTCCTTTGTCTATACTTCCCAATACCTTCTGTCCTGATTAGTCTAGATAACTGAGGTTGTCACATGTATCCACTAAGTATTTTTTATGTCATTTTTAATTAAAATTATAACTGTACACATTTATGTGGTACAATATGATTTGATATTCAGTGTGGAATGCTTAAATCAAACTAACATATCCATCACTGAATAAGATTTAGTCTTTTAGCTGGGGGCTGCATCAGGTTGCTAGCCATTCTGTCCCCCTCTTAATCTGCCCCATTTACATAATAGCAGAGGCAACAAATGGATCATTTGTTCTGTTCTTCACAAATAACTTACTATTACTCACTGGTAAGCAAGATAGCTATAAGTTTTTCCACAGCTCTGTGGATTGGGTGGGTCATAGAACACACATATATGGCAGCCAGTATCTCATATTGTGTGAAGACTGCAGCTTTCAGTCTGAGCTACTTTACAGATCTGAGTAGCAATGTATAGAATTTGCTACAGGACCACCTAGATATTCTACTGCTTTCTGTAGTGACTTTACTCACAAGTTTTCGGGCTTGGAGGGGTTGGGGATTTTCTTCAAATTAGGCATTCAGCATTCATAATTCCTGACCCATTGCCCCACCCTACCACTTCTGAAATTTGTTTTGTCCACTGTGATTACTCACTTCACATGAGAGACATCCTCTACACACAGGAAAAGGGACAGACTCTTGGGGGCCTTTCCAATATCAACCCCTTCCATTAGCTCTTTGTAAACAGAGCATCATGAAGGTTCAAAATGGTGGCTTCCCAGGTTAGGCCAGTGGGATCTGAGTGAAGGCAGGCTTGGGGCTCCTGGGAAAGTATTTCCCCCTCAAAAACAGAGCAAGGGGACATGGCAATTCCTGCATTTGGATGTGGAGCATTGTAAATAAGAAAATTCACATGCTGTAAGATGATGGAGCACAGAAATGGAAAGAGCCTGCTCTTTAATGCCACCCCAAATCTTTGCATTGCCCACTCCTGCTCCTGGCCTGAGTCTCACTTTCTTGTTACTTGACCTCCTAGATGCCTATGTTTTGTTTTCTTTTGGTTTTGTTTTGTTTTGAGACAGGTTTCACTCTGTTACCCAGGCTGGTCTTAAACTCCTGGCCTCAGCCTCCGAAAGTGCTGAGCCACTGTGCCTGGACTAAGATGCTTAGTTTTGCATTTTTTTCCTGAGAATATCCCTCCCAAATAAAAGCATCCACCAATTAATAATACATAGAGTAGAGGAGGGACCTTGTATGAGGTACTAGTGCGGGGATTCAAAAGAAACAGAAAATATTTATTTCCTTCACTGAGATTACAATCTAGTTGATAGAAATAAAATACAACTACAAGTTCAAAATGAGGATGACTGCCCAGCACTACCCATTCATATGTGAAGAGCTATAGTGTAAGCTAAGTAACAATGGCAAAAATCTCTCCTACATTTATTGAGGTTATCTGTTTTCATCAGTACATTTTCACACTGTTAAGAAAGCACCGAAGAAAAATTACATACAGAATGAGGCTCCCCTTTCTTTCATAATTTGCTTGAAAGCTGTCATTGCTGTCTTTGAAAGTCACATATTCTGATGTTTCAGAGAGTGCTGGGGTGTAAATATTTCTTGGAGATAGAAATTCACCCACACAGACTGCTGATTGCACACATGGTGGCTTCTGTTTGATCCGGAATACACAAGCAATTCCTCTGTTTAAGACTTTATTGCCATCAGGTTCATGATCTTCACCTGACATTTAGAAAGTATATCAAAGGCACCTTCATGTTTTTTAAAACTAGACCTGTGGCTAGCCAGTTACCGGAAATGCCGATCTGATGGTCAAAAATAATGATATTTTGCCTCTCAGTTTTCCTGGAGGCCCCTTCCTTTGGGGGTGTTGTGAAGATGGTAACAGAGTGTACTTGTAGGCCTGAGTTACACAGCAGTTATTATGGGGGCAGCTTTGACTCCAACTTGGGTGAAATAAGCCTCATTTGGCCTTCATATTGTCTTCCCAAAAATACCACAAAATAATACCATGACCTAAATTCCTGTAGAGAAGTTGTAGGAGTAGCAGCAGCTGGGGGTGGGGTGGGGGGGTGTCGTCTTTACCCTCAAGAGCATCTGATCTTGACCAGACTCCTGTCTAGGGAAGAGGAGTGAGCATACACACTAGGAGGGCCGTTATGGCAGCTGGCACACAGCCCAGGAGAGGACGCTGCTAGAACACTCCAGAACCTTCCATAGATCCCTTCTCTCTGCTGCCTCAAGTCCAAGCCCCTCACTGCAGCTCTCTACCTGCCCCACCTTCAACCCCACCTTCCTCCCACGCTCATCCTTCCTGCTTCCTGCTTCTGCCTGTGCCTGTGGGATGCCTGCCATCTGGAGTCCCTCCCTCCTAGTTTTCTTCTACATCTCTACTCTCTGCCTGTTTTTCACTGCCCAGTTCAAGCCTCATCACTTCCAGGACTATCCCAGCCCTCAGTGGACTCTCTGGTCTTGTAAAAATAGTAGTTGAACATCCAGGGTGTGCCAGGTAATTGACATGCATGTTTGATCAATAATCCTCACGCTGCCATTTCAGGTGGGTAATTTCAGGAAACTGAGGTCCAGAGCAGTTTTAGGTCACCTGCAAGAAACCACACAAGTGAAAAGCAGCTGAGCCCAGATTCCTGGCAGGTTTCTCTGACTCTGGCTGTTCCCACTTGTCTATCCTGCTCTCTTGCATGGCTTCAGTGCTTTATACTCAGGCAGCCTGGCCTGCCTGGAAACAGCAGAGGTCGAATTTTGGTGTCTCAGAGTGCTAAATGCTCCCAAGTCACAGACACACATTGGGTACACAGCAGGGGCGTTGGGGTGAGTTCTGGAAATGAAAGTCCATTGTGATGGACTGGGGGGTTGCTACTCTCCATAGGCCATTTCCAAGTCCCTCTCCCCTTGGGGCCTGGTACACACCATGAAAAGGGCATTTGGGGGATGCAATTCTAGTAATTTGATCATTAGAGCTATTGGTGAAATGACGTTCTTAATTTGCACGTTCAGCTGCCATATCCCAATATCTATGAGAATCACCAAGAAATCCTTAGCCCTGGAGTACTTTCTCAACACATTTTTAGCCCTTTTTCTCTTCTCAACTATCTGTGGTAAAGAACAAGTATTTCTACTCCACTACAATCTTTTTGTCAAATAAAATATAATAAAAATGAATTACTAGAAAATAACCAAGTGCTCAAATGTTGCAGCAATGTCAGATTGTCATAAAATTTGCTAAAATCTTTTTTCTTTTTCTTTTTTTTTTTTGAGACAGAGTTTCAAGCCGTTGCCCTGGGTAGAGAGAGTGCCGTGGTGTCACAACTCACAGCAACCTCCAACTCTTGGGCTTAAGGGATTCTCTTGTCTCAGCCTCCCAAGTAGCTGGGACTGGTGCCACCACAACGCCCAGCTATTTTTGTTGTTATTGTTGTTGTCATTGTTGTCTGGGCTGGGTCCATCAGCTTCAGTGTATGTGGCTGGCACCCTAATCACTGAGCTACGGGCGCTACCCTGAATTTTTATAGCAATACTTACCTCATGGTTACAGACAGTTTAGGGGCTGGCACTAGCCTGTGGTTCATATTTTGAGTACTCCTTTATCTGACGGGCAGAAAAGATTTTAATTCCCTAGGCCAACTTGTCCTACAGAAGTCCCACCAGATCAAACAGGCTCAGAATGAAGTTCTTTCCTGAGGGTGGGGAGAACAGAGTGGGAGAGGGACAGAGGTAGAATCAGTTCTTTGTTCTGAACCAATGGCCTTTCCAGGCTTAAATGTTTACAAGGACGGCACCATGGACATTCTTGCTCTCCCAACTCCTTTCTTCCAATCCAGTTTCTTGTCCTTAATTCATCTGGTCTCTGTATTCGGTAGAATACAGGTCTGGCTCCTACAACAAAGACCACATTAAGAGGGGCTTGAACAAGGTACAAGTTTGCCTGCCTCTAACAGTCGGAGCATGAACAGACGGCCTGGTAGCATGATAAGCCCTGACTCTCAGTAATTGAGCATTCAGGGTGTGACGTCCTCAACACAGCCTACCTTCTGGGATGGAGGAGCCACTCCAGCTGTCCCAGTCCAGCACGGAGAGGAGATAAAGGAAGAGGAACCACATATCTCCTTCGAGGGACATGACCCAGAAGTTGCATGTGTCACCTCAGCTCCCGCCCACTTAGCCAAAACCTGACCACACAGCAACACTGACATACGAGGGAGCTGGGAAATACAGCCTTTATTCTGGACACCCAAGGGCCCAGCTAAAGTTCAGGGATCTGCTACTAAAGCAAGAAAAGGGATAGATACTGTGGGCGACAACTAGTGATCTCTGCCACCATCTTCTTAAAGTTCCTGAGTCAGGAGTCTCTGTTCTCCCCTATAGCTCCCCTCCCAACTAAGGGAGGAGATTCTGCTCCTTTGAATCTTGCCCCTTGCAGAACTTGGGCCAGGGGCTCACACTGGCTTTCTTCTGCTGGTCACACACATGGCAAAGGGGCGGACTGCACTCTGCTCTCGTTAGGGTGAACGTAGATTCTCAGATTCCACTTCAGTCTCCCTCTGAGAAACAGAGACATGGCGATTTTCCTTACCTGAAACACTAAACACCCCTAATCAAAACAACTCTTTAAAAACTGAAAGGCCACTCAGGACACTCTCCAAGGGTGGCAGGAAGACCGTTTCTCACATCCGCATGCTTTGGCTCTGCCTGTTTGGGAACAGGCAACCTTGTTCTTCCCATGACAAGGTCTCTTTCTCGTCACACCTGAGCCTGTTTGCATTATTCTCTAGGTGGCAGGACACTGATCCCTCATTCTTTTTTTTTTTTTTTTTTGTCTAAGGAATGAAGGCATGATCATGATGATGATGGAAACTAAAAGTGATGAGGCTTCCCAAGCACTACGTGTTCTTCTAAGTCAGTATTTTTCAACCTTTTTAATCTCACGGTGCACTTGAACCTACAAGTAAACTTCCACGGCACACTTATATTGACCAAAAAAAAAAAAAAAAAAAAGGAGCAAAAAAAGAATATACTTAATGTGCTTTGAACTTCTTTCAAAAATAATTAATGATCTTTAAAAATGTTCGTGGCACACTGGTTGAAAATCACTGCTGTATGTGCTTTACTTGGTTTACTTAATTTAATCCTCACACCGACCCTTTGAGCTTGACAGTACTACTATTGTTTTCAATTTACAGATGAGAACACTGAAACTTAAACAGGTTACGCTTGGCCAAGAACATTTATATTTTTGTTTCATTTTTAAATGAACAATTACTGGGAATTTTTCTATCCATTTTCACTGCAGAAAAAAGATAAAAATCACTCACTGTACAATTTTTGCAGACAGCCACTCTAAGCCCATTTTGCTATGTTTCCTCCTAATCTTCTGCCTCTGTTGCTCTGTTGTGCTTCATATGTATTCCCCAGTTTGCTTTAATATCTAAAAACCAAGCTCCCTACAGAAATGCCCCTCCCAGCCAGCAGGCACACTGTGCGTCCTCACTTTTCATGTGTCTTTTATCAAAACCTCCAGCCTGGATACGATCTCCAGACATCACTCAGATTGGAAGTAACTTTGCAGGATGTGGCCCTTGTCCTGTAATATTCACACAGGAAAATGCCTGGAGAAGTTTTTCTGGCCTTGGCAGTAATGCTAGGATGTTTTAAGATGTCATCTGTGCCACTTAAGTCATAACTCAAATCCTCCCTAATGACTGCAGCATGTACCCCAGGGCTGATGGGACGTGTGGCTTTGGTCTGTCTGAAGATCAGTAAGAAATCCCCTCAGAGGAGATCCTAGGTTTTTTTAGGCAAGAGCCAAGAAATTGAATCAAGTGACATTTGATAATTTTTTTTTTTTTTTAAATGAAATACAGGCTGGGTGCCCAGTGCTAAGTGGTTAGAGCGCCAGCCCTGAGCACCAGGGGTGATGGGTCTGAACTCAGCCCCGGCCTGTTTAACCAAAAAAATAAGAGATACACATGGGACAATAAAATTCTAGCAACTGTGCATCACCAGGCAGTAACTCTCCCCTACTCTGCGTAGTGTCCAAACCTACTGACTTCGGCATGAAACGCAAAATTGATAAGCTAAGATGCTAGCTCTCTCTATAGTCCATTTACCTGGACAACTTTATTCTAATTATTTAGGAACCACTGGAGTAAGCATCCTGTGACTGTTCTAATTTGGGCACATTTTGCTAGATTTCTGGGGTGGGGGGGAGGCAAGAAATAGTCCTAGGATGCAAAGAAGAACAAGATGAAGCATTGTGGAGGTTTCTTTTCCCTCTGAAAGAATCTGTCATCCATTATTTACTGCTCTTTCTTCTTTCCTCTTTGCTCTTTTCAACATTTATTGATCCTTAGCAGAAGATGTTTTGTCATAGGAATCATCTTTGAGTGAGTTGCTGGCATGTCCGTGGTACTCACTTGTGGGTTTCCTTATCTTGCTTGGGGTCATCCTCATGGCCAAGCAAGGTCTTCAGCACACAGTGGCTGCTCAAGAGACATTTGATTTGTTTCTACACTGAACTGCAGAGAAAGAATTTCTGAATCCAGATATTTCAAAGAGCTCCCTACACCACCTTCTGCAGTTCAGCCCCCACAGTTCACTGCGAGGTACCACTGCCCCCTTTACCAAGAAAGAAGCTGAAAGGCTGAGAGGTAATAAAGAATTTGCCAGAGGTCCCTCAGAGAGCGAATGGTAAAACCAGGGCTGGCAATAAGATTTTTGGACCCCAAGTCTGGCCTTCTTGCCCTGCTATGACAGCTGTTCTTACTCTGCCAAAATTACAAGGCTGTGGGAAAACCTGTAGCCATGCGGGAAGGGCAGAAGGGGCACTTGAGCAGCTCACGTCTCCATCGCTCTGGCCACAGGCTCACCACGCGGCCAGCCGGATGGCTCCGTGTGTGCTGCTTGGCAGCCTCGGGGCTACTCGTTTTTTCTATTGGGATTCTTTCATTCCCTTCCTCCCACCCCCCCACAACCCCCAGTGAATACAGAACCGACCCCAGGAATAAAATGCAAGAGCTCGACCAACATAAAGCAAAGGTTAGAAATTGAACGCCACCCCTCCCGAAGCCAGGAAATTCCAGAGACGTGGTTCTCATGGTGAGGGGACTTCAAGTTACATATTTTGCAGTCTGGCTAACTGATTGTGCTTTTCAGTGTAAGGCTTAAGACAGGGTCTGCCTGTGCCACGAGGGTGCCTCTGGGCTCTCAGACCCATATTAGATTGCACACAGGCAGTACTGTGGATTAGCTGTGAGATTTGCAAATGTATAGTTTACAATGTGGTAAGAGCCTGGCGGCCCAGGAGCTCCAGTGAACTCTGAGAGCGTTTACTGTGGCGTTGCTCCTTGCTCATGTCTGGAGAAATCTGTTCAACCCTCAAGGCTACATTAGCATCGCAGGGGCCTCTGGGGCTCTCCTGCTAGACAATCAGCCTCAAGTTGAAGTAATTTTCATGAGTCCTTCCTCCTCCTCTTGGGCTTCCTTGGGTAAAACCTTGAATGCTTCAGAAGTTCAAATAAGCTGGGATGCCCAAGGTTTTAGAATCAGAAGACATTTCTATTAGAAGTGCTTTTTATATCATTTGGAACCTGTGCCCACCTTGGTCTCCAGGTTCTCACTGAGTGGGAGATGCACCTGTTCCCAACACCTCAGGCTGATACTGGTGGACCAACTGCCTGCTGCTCCTCTCGCCCCAAAGCCAGGTCTGGAGAGTTCTCCACTCCATTGCAAGGCACAAGGCATATCTTTACTCCCAGCCTGGAGAATGGAGAACCCCAAGATTTTCTTCACAAGACCCCCTAGACTGGAAGCCTAAGAGTCCTGTGACTTCCTTTTTCTGTTCTTGAGCTGCCCGTGCCTCCAAAGGGCAGGCCCCAGCCACTACACATCACTTCTCCTGGGTCTTCCACAGACAGCAAAGAAGGCTGAACCCAAGAATCTCTGGTGAATCACCAGATGGGCTGTTTGATTTTAGCATTTTTCTCATTGCTCTTCTCCATATCTGTCTCCGCTTAAGACCCCTGTTCCTTTTCCCAGTGACCCCCTGGTGCCTTGTAGGTGCCAGGCAGTCCTTCCAGGCCAGCCTGCCTTGGACCCCATTTCCACTTGAGGGGTTTTGCCCTCCTCTTCTCCCCAGACCTTTTGCCAAACTTCCTCCCAACTAGCTGGCACTCACAAAAAGACCTGATAAAATCAATTAACTGTAACTGTTACTGCTATGTCCCATAACTGAAAAATGTATTTATCAAATATTCTCTCTGAACTCACATGGCCTATAGTATTATTCTCCTTGTTTTACCAGTGATGAAGGAAATAAATACCTGTCTCTCAGAGCAGTTAAATGACCTACCCCAGACCATGTAACCAAGACGTGTCAGGATTTGAATCCAAGTCTTCCAGTTCCATATACCTGGCACCCTTCCCTTTACTTGTAGCTGCTGCCTTCTCACCAGTGCCCTGCTGAAGTTACAGCTGCTAAGGACTGAACCTGGCACTGCCCCAGGATAGGACCCAGTACGTGGACCAGAAGAGTGAGCCAGCATCAGAGAGAAGCTGGGGGGACAGCAGGGTGGCCCTTTGTGACTCGCTTCCAAGCAGCCTCAGCACAGATGGCTCTGATTTGACCTGTATAAGAGAGAAATGAGTCGTGCTTTGCAAAGCGTTTCCCCTTGGAAGAAAGCAAAGACACAGAGGGCAGACGTTTCCCAGTGCACCACTCTGAGTGGCAAGCTGACACGGAGAAGCCTGTAGGCTCCGCTCTTCCTCCTCTTTCCCTTTCTGGAGGTTAATTCTTCTCTGTGAAGCAGAGAGGTTTCTCTCAGAGACTCTGGCTAAGGTTGCAAAGCCGGTCCTGCCCGGCCTGCCAGGAGGCCTAATCCTAATTGTGAATGAAGCTGGTAGTATCTGACCCCACCCCACCAGCCCGCTGGAGAGCCCTAAATCCCTCGCTTTTCTTATTAAGTATTTGTTGCAAGAATGAATGAATGAATGAACAAATGCTTCTCTACCTCGTTGCTCAAGGGGCCAAGTCACCCCAGCAACACATTCTCACAGATGGGACCTCAGAATCTTAAGAGGTTACCTTTTATTGAAGCAAGGCTCACTTTAAAAAAAATAGATCAATAATGTAAAATTTAAGGCCCCTATAGTTCTTGTTAATTTACCAGAAGTCATTTAGTTTACAAGCAAATCCCACAGTCAGATGAAAATTTATGCAGGCTGCCTTTTACGTAACTGGACTAGATGTTTGTCTATTTTACATAATTGAAGAGGGGCTGGAATGTCTCTTCTGCCCTGAAGATCACCCACACCAGTTTGTCTCATTGTCTGGCATTGCCACTATTAGAGGGTCATTTACTTTATAGTCTTAAGAGCCTTTTAGATAAGGACTGTCAACCATGCAACATGCGCTTGGTATGACACTGAATATTCCAACACATTCATCTCTGTGATTGGGGTTGTGTAAAGACAGAATTATTATCCTAATTAAAGAAAATCTCCCCAAGATGAGATCCACAAGCTGCTTATTTTCTGAAACTGAAGGCACATAGCCGATTCGGATTCTCCTCCCCCTTCTGCGCCCTCCCCCCTGTATCGTTCTCCATACTAGGACATGGCTCAGCAGCACTTCCTACTCTTTCCTCTCCAGCAGGTCAAAGTCAAGTCCATGGATTCCAGGCCTAGAGCCTTGAAAAGGAAGGGAAGGCATACGAGGAAGAAATGGTGTTGAAGTCAGAACGAGTGGGAAGCAAAGGAAACAAAGAGTAGGAAGGGAGAGAGGTAAAGAAGGTACTGGTGGTGGAGACAGGAAAGAGAAATATGACACGCATTTCCTACAGGAGAGCAACAGTTCATCCCTCATAGCCACAGGGTCTGAATCCTTTTCCCCTGGTCTTACCTTACTGCAATTTGTTCCAAGGCCTGGATCCCACCTTTAGGGACAAATTCCTTCCTAGACTTAGCCTTTTATTAAATTTCACTGCTCAGCCTGGGGCTGGTTCCATACGGTTCCATGTGGTTGTGGGTCTGCAGGAATCTCTGCACCCTGATTACAGACAGTGAAGCTGGGCTGTATACAATAGGCCACTTGTGTAGATGATGTTTTGTTCACATCTTCATGACCGTGACAAGGAAGTTTTAGGAAAAACTAAATGTGTGGCTTGGATCTAACCAGATTGCTCTATGGGACTGTCTACCCTAAATGCAAGAGCTGGAGTTAAAGACGAAGAGTTTGTTCAGCAGTGAAGGAGAACCTGTCTTCTTGTTTGTAGCATCTAGCTCCCAAGCTTCTGTTCTCCCAGTTCTCATTCAGAATCTGGGCCAGGCTGCGGATTAGCTGCTCTGAGAACCAGGCTGATGAGCAGATGCTGCTTTGCCTGTGCTCTTTTCTGAACCAAATCTGTTTATAGATATCAGGTATTTGAAGATCAGCCCTGACCCAACACCCGCAGATGTCAGGGCCGTGCACTTGTCTGCTGGGGCAATGTTCTCTAAAGCATTGGCTCTTCAGCACAAACAGAGTTTCAGTCCTCACAGCAAACGGCTGCTCTCAGCGTCTGCAGTGGGCAAGATGTGCCTTGGCCTGTGAAGTCCTGCCAGGGCTTCAGGACGGCAGAGGCCAAGGAGAGAAAGGGACATGCTGCTCGATTCCAACCTCCCGTGCATTCTTCATGGTTCCAGGCAGTTTCCTCCTTGTGAGCTCCCAAAGGATCTCATTCTACCTCCTGTACATTTTTGAAAACCCTTATCAAAATAAAGGAAAAAGACTTAAACATTTAGCTTCTAATTTCCCCCCCCAGTTGCAACAGATGACAGCAACAGTTCTCCAACTCTTTGGTCTCAGATTTCCGCTTTAACTCTTAACAATTATGGAGGATTCCCATAAGCTTTTGTTTGTATAAACTATACCTATCAATAACTTCCACATTAGCATTAAAACTAGGAAAATTGTTAACATATTTGAATACTTCATTAAAAATAACAATATCCTAGCACTATGAGGGAGGCTGAGGCAGGTGTATTGCTTGAGCTCAGGAGTTTGAGACCAGCCTGAACAAGACTGAGACCTCATTTCTACTAAAAATAGAAAAACCAGCCAGGCATCGTGGTAGGAGCCTGTAGTGCTAGGTACTCAGGAGGCTGAGGCAGGAGGATCACCTGAACCCAGGAGTTTAAGGTTGCTGTGAGCTATGATGCCATGGCACTCTACCCATGGCCACAGACTAAGTAAAACTCTGTCTAAAATAACAATAAGCCATCTTAACACAAATAATACTTTTATGAAAAATAACTACATATTCAGAAACTTACTGAGAAGCCTAGCACTGCTTCTCATTTTTGAAAATACTTTTCATGTTTAATTTGTTTGAAGTCAGCTTGACTGTCATATATGCTTCTGCATCTAGTCTGTTGAGCTACCACATATCACAGAGCCTGTAGGAAACTCCTGGTTAGACTCATGAGAGAATAAGAATGGAAAAGGCAAATAATGTGTTAGTAACACCATAGAAGTAGTTTTGATTCACGGACCACTTTGGCAACCACTGCTTTATAGCATTAGAGTTGTTAGGTTTCTCAAAACCAACTGCCCAACACATGAGTGTGAACATATGTACACATGTGTACACTCATTTGTGCTTATCTAGTAGTTTTGTTTTGGTAATGTCATGATGCTCTTGTGCCAACTAACAACTGTGCTCTGAGAATGGGCATCCTGTACTTCCAACCAGGAACAGAAATGAGGCTGTAGGTCTCCCTTTACAGCCTCACAGTCCTAGATTTGGATCCTGGCTCTGTCACTAATAAACGCTGTGGCCTGGGCAGTATTACATAATCTCTTTAAAGCCTCATTTTCTTCTTCTGTACAATGGGAACAAAAATAATTTCTTTTCATAGGGTTGCTGAATCAAGAATCCAATATATGTCAAACAGGTACAATGACAGAGAAAAACTATATGCTTAATACACAGTAGATACAACTGCCATCACTCCTATTAGTATTTGATAACAAATAAGCCTGTGAGTAGAGGCTTTGTCCATACTTTTAGTTAGTGCTCAAGAAATATAAATTCATGGATTTTTATACAAATTATACTTCCTTTAGAACAGACTAGCCTGATTCAAGGTATAGTCTGGCATATGAGAGAACAGGTAGCCCCTGCCTGTGGGAGCTTTTGGCCTAATTAGGGAGAAGACAGGGTCACACTTGAGAAACAGGGCAGTAACCAAAGGGATGTGGAGAATTGCTGAAGTGAGCAAAGCCTCCAGTACTTAGTGGAGTTATTCACTGACAGGAAATTGTTCTAATCCCTGGCATGGAGTACTGGTTGGTGTGTTGGTTCTGGGGTCTGTCTGCTGCTGTTGTTTTAATTCCTCCAGCAACTTGCTGCATACATGTCCCTGCCCCAGGAAGAGATGGAGCAGACAGTTCTCAAAGATGGTGACTATCAATTCCTCCTCCCATCAAGAAGAGGTCTATTTCATCTGGGCTGGCCTTGTGACTTGCTTTGAACAACAGAACACTGTGGAAATGATATTCTTTAACTTCTACACTCAGGTCTTCACCAGGCAGTTTCTGTTTCCTTGCTCCTGGAAGCCAGCAGCCACATAAGAAGTTTGACCACCCCCAAAACACCACTCGGAGTGGAATCCCAAAGGGAGAAGGGCCACATGGAGAAGCACCAGGGCACCAGACACGCAATGAAGCCTTCCTTGGCCAGCAGGGCCCCTCTGGCAGCTGCATGCAGCCAACATGTGACCCCACTGATACTACGTGAAGCAGAACTGCCTGAATAAACCAAGCCACAGAATCATTAGCAATTAGAAACTGCTGTATTAAGTCATTACTGTTGGGGCCATTGCTTATGCAGGAATAGAAAACTGAAACAGAAGGGCAGGGGCTAGGTAAGAAAAGGGAAAAGGTCAAAACCACATCAGGGTCTGGTAGACGGCAGCCTTCTCTTCCAACTTTTGGCACAAAGCAGAAAGAGAAAGACGCAACACCTCTTTGCTAAGGTATGTTTGCATTTAAACTTACATCCTTAAAGGAAATCTTGTAAACAATTGTTAAGTAGGAAAAATGTTTAGGTAACAGACAACAGAGCTGTCAAGATAGACGTGCCTAAGTTTACCATCCATAAATGAGCGTATTCCTCCTGGTGGTCATTTGCCACCACTGTGGTTTCTCTTGAATATTTTTACTTTGCATGTCACATCCATTGGGATCAACTAATTCCTGCTGCTATGCTTTTGCTCACCTTTTACTCCCCTTCTAGACTGCTTTTTTTTTTCCTCTCTCTCTCTCTCAAGCTAATCTACTATCTTTCAAGATCCCACATGGCCCATGTACTCCAGTGCAGGGCTCTTCTAACTCCAGGGCACTGATCAGATTCTCCCCTGAAGGCCCACACCCTTAGCCTGAGTTGTATGTAGCATACATTTTCCACTTAGAATGTAGGCATCACATACAGATGGTTAGATATAACTAGATTTCAGAGGTGGAACCTAGGAGAGAAAATTGGAACTCAGGGAAAATGACTTTCCCAGAGTCTTGTAGTTAGATAGCAGAGCACAGAGCATCCATATTGCAACTCCATAGCTTTGGTAACCCAAATTTACCAAATACCTGAGTTAAAATGGAACAAGGCCAGGAGCTAATGAGAACCAGCAACTGCAAAACAGACTTATATCTGCTATAAAAGGAAGAGAAGCTATTCAGAGGAGGCAGTTACAAAGTCAACTTCTATCAGACTGTCCAATTGACAAGCCAAGAAACTCAAAACAAGCATCATTTGGAGGAAAAGATTAGGATCAAGGCCCTAAAAATGTATCTGTTTAGTCAGAGCCTATACTTTGGACAGTTCTGCTGTACAAGCCAAAGTCTCTGGATCACAGAGCCCCTGACCTACCAGATGCCCGTAAGCAGCACCATCTTGGAAAGCATCCTCCAACCCCCTGCCCTCTGTCTTGAATCAAAACCATTCATCCATAGTTACAACCTTAGCTGGGCTGAAAAGGTAACTGACTCATCAGGGGAGCTGACCAAAAACCAGACCCAACTCAAAGAATAAAGAACTGAGAAATTAATGGTTACAATTACAACAAAGAAAAAGACAAATCACATTTAAATGTGGGGTGTTAGCCCTTTAGTAACAGAATGTAGTATAAATAAACTGACAAGTTTCCTAATGTCAAATTTTTTGTCAATTTATTTGTTAAGGCATTTAAAGTAATTATGGAAATTTGCTATATTAAAATTGTGAAGAATTTAATTGCTTAAGTGTGCACGAAATTTTACCTATTAGAGGGACTCTAATTAGTTGATGTTTTTGAGCTATTAGTTATTCAGTAATGTCTGAATATTTTCAAAATGTTAATTGCTTAAATATTAGTAAATTAGACATCAAACTAAGTAGGAATCACTGTGAACACTTCTTTACATCCCCCAGTCACTAGGACATGACAAGGCTTGACTCCTCCAGGGCAAGGTCCTACCTCCAAGGCTGGCAGCACCGTCCTCCGTCACCCAGGGCTTGCATTTCTCTACTTCTTTCGTGAGTGTTCATTTTCCATCATGGGGACAGAGACACAGCATTCTTTCTTCTTTTTCTTTCTTGGCTCAAAGCAATCCCAGATTATCTTTACATCTTAAATTAATTGTATGTAACAGAATTGAATGGGATTTTTAATCTGCTGACAGCAACAGGCTAGGTTGGTACAGAATTAAATTAGGCACAACTTTCGTCAAGAAACATGCCTGAAGACATGACACAGTAGAGAAGGTGTTTCCACAGCCAGAGAAGGACAACTACTGACATGTTTGCCTTGAATGTACGGTGCTTTGGGATGGCACGGCGGGCAGGTGTCCCAGAAGTGAAGGAGGTGGTGCCGGCAGGCCCCAGAACTGTCTTACTGGATCAAGGAGGAAGACACAATGAACCGAGAGAGACAGTGGGTCATGGCCCCAGCCCCCAGCCCTTTACTCAGTGACAGACAGGTATCACATATGAGGGAGGCCTGAGAAGGGAGACAGCAAAGGTCAAGGGCAGTGAGCTTGGTCAGGGGAGTAAAGCAAGGGGAGAAACTGGGGAAAGCTTGATTTTCAAAGGGCTCCAGGAACAGCGAATGCTCACAACCCTAAAGGTGACAACTAGGATTTTACTCAAAAGCCAGCTGGAGGAAAGACGAGGAGCTTGGAAGACACAGGAAGAAAGCTGCTGAGTCAGCGGGGAGGTGCACATTATGTTGAAGAGCAAAAGGCAGACCCAGAAGATATGAGGAAGAGAATAGCCCCAGGAGAAGGCCCTGCCTGAGTGGCAAGAAGGGGGACTTCCAGAGAAGGAAGGCAGAGGGGTCATTTGGCCGTCAGGCCATTCAGATACACAAGCTGCAGAGAGACTATGGCACTGGACTGAGGTGGAAACTGAAGTGAAAAAGGCATTGGCATCATAGGCATAAAGCCAGTGAAGACTGCAAAAAAGGTCAGTTTCCCAGAATATTGACATTTGGGACTAAACATTGGCCTTGGTGTCAAGAAAGGTTTCTATGCTCATTGCAAGACCTTTAAAAGTTAATCCTTCTGTGGTGGAAAAAGCTGTCCCTTTATTTATACAGTGTGTTATTCTGTACTTTGGGGAAAACGCAAGCAATGTGGATCACCCTGTGATGTCTGCCGCTGGTGAATAGGGTTATGTTTGGGAGAGCCAGCATGCTTGAAAACAGTGTGCATTTAAAAAGCAGCCTACTGAAGTATTTCAAAACAAATTCATTTTCCTGCAAACTGAATCAGTAGATATTAACCACAGTAGGACTGGCTGACATGGAAGAGATGAGCAATGATGGAAAAATGAATACTGGTAATAGCTGAGTGCATGGAGCATGGTCCTCTTCACAGCCTGTCTCGGGAGACTGAGCTCTTACTCAGAAACGAGGAAGCTCAGGCACAGAGCGGAGCAGTTACTCGTCCTAGATCTCAGCTCACAGCCCAGGAAGGGTGATGGGGGCACAACAGTGGCAGGTAGCCACGAGATCTGAGAGGGGACCACATATAGAGGTGGCTTAAATCAATAGCCAGTTTTGATGTGCTTAACATGGAGAAAGGAAGACAACCTGCATGTTAGTGGCTGTGCCACCTGAGACTTCTTAATTTTAACAGTAATTACATTTTTAGGTATTTTTCTTGTCTCCTCAATTAGACTGACAGCCCCCAAAGACCAGGACTGCCCCGTGGGTCTTTGTTTGCCTGCTTTGTCCCCATTAGGCTCTAAAGCCCTTTAATGAAAACCTAATTGATTAGTCTTTCTGGCCTCTTGCATCACCCTCTTTGTGAATGAAGGATGGTCAGACCCCGAACATTACCAAAATGCGGTAAACAAACTTTGTAAACACGTTTTTTGGAGGATTTTCTAAATGCCTTATCAGAAGATTGAACTTAATGATGCTATAAATTTTAATGAAACTTCCTTCAGACTGTTTTAAGGTCAATGTTTAAAAGTTTATATTAGACTTCTGGTCAACTTTCTTTTATGTTTCTCATTCTGTTGAAGTGACTAAAATGTATATTCTGCCTATCAAAATACCATCTTGGACGACCGGACTACCCTAAAAGTTATTTTTTGCTTTAAAGAGAAAAAGAGTTATCCTTTAGATTTTTTTTTTTTTTGAGAATGTTGATGATACAATGCCAAAAATATGGCGCCCCCCACCCTCCCCAAAAAAAGACAGTAAAGAACACACGCAGAGGATAACGCTAATCCCCTCCTGATGTGCACCTGGGCGCACAAGATTGACCCTTGCAGGGCCTGGAATGGTTGAAATACTGACAGCATGTTGACAACTTTTTGATCAGATTCCATTTGTTACTCTTTCCCAATACCAGAATGGATAAAAAACAGCAAACTGTTCTAGCTTTAGCAATAACATCTTCCTAGTCGATGGGAAATTCTCCACCCAGTGTGATGCCAGTTTGGAAAATGTGAAACTGCAAATGCCCTCAGCTCATTTGAGCAGGAGTTAGTCGGGCACTGTACGGTCTCAAAGGGAGAAAAACAGGTTCCTGAGTGAGGCTGGAGCAGTGGTGGTGAATCAACTATTGCCGTAGCTGACTTCAGGGAAATCTAGTATTAGGAAGGCCCCTGTTTTGTGCAAACTGATCAAATACAGATGTTTCTACGGAGTTGACCTTATTGACCAAGACTTCACTGGAGATTGAATGGCAGACAGCCGGTCAGTAGTGGGGTGAAGGCATGTTTTGGTGGGAGAGTGTAAATGTATATACAGTAGACAGGATGTGGATGACACTGAGCAAACATCTGTTTTATTGATAAATATATGTTGTACTTCCAAAAGTTTTCTACCAGGGAGATGTAGTGAAAAATAAATTTAGTTTCAGGCTTTGGTAGGTGTCTCATGTGCACGTCAAACTCTGAAGGAGATGAAGGGCAAACAAATATTAAAAATGGGTTCAACCTTCCGTCTTCCTGAAATATCAGATTTCATATAGAACTCATCAGCTCAGCTAAGTATTAGACTTGATCAACGGCAGGAAACTAGGGGATCAGATGCTAATAAATCAGAAACAGATACCCCCTCTCGAGCAGAAAATATATCACAAAACTAAAAATGAGGAAACTATCTGATGATTTTTTAATGCATGGGCACAGAGTAAAGTAATTTTGGGCAGGGGTGCACTCCACCTTAAACAGGGAGAAAGAAGAAGATTCTTAAATACTTTAATTAGACTTCAACTTTAACATATGCAAGAGGTATCAGGGGAAGAATGGATATGGAGTTGTAACTTAAGCATTTGCGGTGTGCAGATATTAAAATGGCAAAGTGAACACGTTCAAACCTTGCTAATAATGTTTTGCTGGATGTTTTCATGTATTTTCTCTCTTTTGGAATTATATCCTCAGCCTTCAGCCCTGACCCCTTGGCCCTTCAAAAATGTATTGGCCCACAATTCCATTCTTACTCCTTAGCATTTTTCCTCTTATTCATTTTCATTTTGTAAAGTAAATGTTTTGTTAAAATAAAACATATATATGGGAAAACACACAAGTCAAAAGTTCACAAGATCGTAAGCTCAACGAATTCCTAAGCCCACTGCACACACCTGTGTAACCAGAGTCCAGCTTAAGAAACAACATTATCAGTGCCCCAGAAACTCATTGACGTCTACTCTGAGGGAAGCCATTATGCTAGTTTATAACACTACAGATTACTGTTGTTGGTTTTTGAACTTATATAAATGGAATCAAAGTATAGACTCTCGTGTCTGGATTCTTTTATTCAATATTATGTTTGTGTGATTCATCCATGGTGGTTAGTTCTTTGCTTATTAATATTTAAGTGGTATCATTTTTAATACAGATGTATTCATCTCATCAGTGCAATCTTGTAGGTACAGAAATGTCTCTTTGTATTTCAGTATACTCACCCGTCTCGGCACTCAGAAGAGATTTCAAAAAAGTAACCAACCACCAGCAGAAATCACAGAGAATCCACTGAGCTGTGACAAACTTCTCAAACTGACATGCCTGTGAAGAAAGTCACATTATCATTAAAGACTTTGAAATGTACCTATTTGATTCCCGAGTATTTTTCTTAAAAATACACAATTACTTAATTACTTTTTTCTTTTACCCACCTTAAACAAGAACCCAGAGAGTGCGTCCCTTCTCTCTGAATGGAGGCTGTTTGCCCCTGTGAAAACAGAGAGAGCTAAATTAAATTAGAAAATCCTGGTATTCAGTAGGACTGAATTTCCCTTCCTTCCTACTTTCCCATTCCACAATCTATCACCTACAGTAATTAAGACCAGGGAGGTATCATCTTCACTGGATTAACCTTAACTAAATTGTGCTCATTCAACATGTGCCCTTTTGATTAGTCCGAGCAGGGCCTGCTGTCTCGGATACACCCACCTTGTAATTCTACACACTTAATTAATTTCAGATGAATAGAAAGAGGGATAAGCTAAATTCTCCGATTAATAAACTCTAAATCCTTATGTGTGTCAGAGTAGCGCCAGAATTTCATTCTTCCTTTATTTCTTTACACTTCAAGGGCTAAATGGAGATTGAAATTTTAAAAAACCCACAAAACACGTACACACAGCTGCAATTGTGCAAGGTTGGTGCAAGGGGTCCCTGAGCAGCTTCATCACCGTAAAGGACAGACCTTAAGAATTGTTGGTAAAATAGATTATTTTTCAGCCAAGCATAATTTTTAATGTCCTTTCCCACCTGGACCTTGGTATTTAGTTTTAATTTGCACATATTTCCTGTTCTATGCACTGATTCTTGGTTATGAAAGTTCAGTATTAATGTTACTAATTTTGTATTTTTTAATATATTTCTCAGAAGTAAAATATTATTTAATAGTCTGAGAACTTTTCTGAGAAATGGTTTGAAGTTATTTGTTTAATCAGCAAGTTTAACAGCTCTCAAAAATATAATAAAAATTTGCCCTCTTGGGCATCTCTGTCAGCAGAGAAAATTATATCCTTATAATAAAACAGATCCCAAAGATGTTTATATACTATAATTTATCTCATATTAAAAGATGGCTAGAAACTTACAGAAGATAGATTTACAATCTCTCCTTCAACCCAGAAAATTTATGTCTAGTTATTAGTGACTTAAAAATTACTGCTGATCTGCATAATTGTATATAGAGTTTCCCCCAGTAGCTTTTATGTACTATGATTCAACTTAATGAGGTCAATTATACTCAGGGAATTTAAATTACTGATACTTGGGGAATAAAACCAACATAGCTGTTAGTTTCCTATGTATACAAGGAATTTTAGTTATAAGATAAAATAACTATCTTAATACAGCCTAGTTTATGTTTTAGCAAGGATTTTAAAAGGCCCCTAAGTTTTTATGTAGAAAATCATTCAAGAAACCATATACGCTCAACTGTCTTCAGATGTTAGGGCTGTTCTGATTTTGTTTCCTAAAGTCAGTCCCTTCTTCCACCATGACTTTTTTTTTTAAGCCCTTAAGTAATTCTGTTAGTATTTTCTACTAGTCTAGAAAAATTAACTGTGAAATTTTTGCACTTCATTTGTAACCGCACTACTAATTCCCTGTTAAATATTCCTACAAATAAGGAAAGTGCTGCTGGGTAATATACCATTAGATGAGTGTGTGTAGATTTTACTGATTATTTTGCTAATTGCTTACTTGTGAAATTCTCAAAATGGTGGAGTCATTTGATTAATTGAATGCAAATATTAAATAATTTTTTATTGCTGACACATGCTGACAGGCACATCATTTCTCAGGGTGCATTAGTTAATGCCTTATCAGGTTCCTATTATCTTCTCCATCTGTGGCTGGGCACATGGGCATTTTTAACTCAGGAAGTTTTATTCTGCCTTCCCTAAAACCAGATCCTACTTTTGACCCCCTCAAACAAACCCACAAAAGCAAGTAATTTAAATCAGCCCACACCTGCACCATTTTCCAAACTATCCTTATAGGAATGCTTAGCACGTCTCATTCCAGTGCATCTCAGGTGGCTGAAAACAGTGTGTTCTCCCTAAAGAACAAAGTATTGACATTAAGTTTGTCTTTGGGGGTGGGGGTGTCACAGGAAAGGAGAGATGTTATTCACAAGAGGGCAGCTATGTTTGGGTCTGTATGATTTATATTTATTATACAAACCAATTTTTTTATGATGGAATTATGTATACAAGGGGACCAAACAGTTCTTTAGCTTAGTTATGTCCCGCTGTTTACGGTACACAATCAGAAACTGTGTGAATATTTTAGGTGTTGCACCTAAATGTTTTAGGTGATGCACCACCAAGAATTCTTACATTAGAAAAGTATGTTATCTGGAATTGTCTGCTGTAGGGAAACTTATATAGCTAAATTTTGCACTTAAAAAAAGAGAGAGAAAATCATTAGAACGTCCCCGTAATGCCTAGCAAAGTCTGTCTCATCACCTTGCTATTTAATTGCCAGCTGTCTCATACTCCTGCGTTGGCCTCTTTTAACATGAACATTCACCCCCAAAATGCAGTTTTTATTCTTGCTCACAACCGGTATTTCCAGGTCTGGCGAGGTCCACAGAAGGAATTAAGGGTTTGGATAGTCTGTCGATACAACTTGAAGCTGTTTATCACATTGCCTTTCGAGGACCGCTCCCCTTTCCGCACATCCACCACCGCCGCCTCCCGGGCGGGTAAACGAGCTCTGCGTCCAGCCGGGTCGCCGCAGGCACCTCGCGCTCCTGCGCCGCGGCTCCGCGGTTGTCGTATCGCCCTCGTCTCTTTCGTGCTTGTCTCTGAAAACAATTTTTTGTTTTCAGCCCGTGGCGTTTCCGCGCGCAGATGTTAAGGCAAGTGGAGGAGAGGGTGCAGGTGAGGGGCAGGCGGTGCGCGGCCGGCGGCGCGGAGGCTCCTTCCGGGACTGGGCGGCCGAACGCGGCGCCTTCTCTGCGCACGTGGCCCTCGGCTCCGCGGGACGGGAGAGCGGAGGGTTGGAGCGTCCGCCGGTGCCGACGGCTTCTGTCCGGAACCCCTCGCACCGCGTGACGCCTGCCTGGGCTGCTGGGACGCCCGAAGTCGGCCAGCGGCGCGGGCGGACGGGCTCCGCGCGGGGCCCCTGTTCCCCAGGACCGAGCGAGTGTCTAGGGGCGCCCGCGGCGGGGCGGAGAGCAGGCGCCGGGACGGTGTCTCCGACCTTCTGGAGGCCCCCAGGAAGGCCCGCGCTGCGCAGCGGGGCGGCTTGGTGGAGAAGGCCGAGCACCGGCGGCGGCGGCCCCTCGCGGTCTGCTGGTTAACGAGGGGAGCGGCTCCCGGCGCGGACGGGCGCGTGGGCTGGCGCGGTTGCGGCCTGGAGAAGTGGGAATGCCCGGGCCGGGGAGTCCCGGGGGTGGAATGGGGTGACCTGGCGCGGAAGCCCAGCCTGGGGTCTGGTGGAGCGGCAGAGGCAGGCCACTGCCGCGGGTTCCGCAGCGCGGGCGGATGGACCGGCACCGGCGGGGACAGGCAAAGGGGTTTTGCTCGGACCGAAGGGTCCGGAGGAGGGCAAGGCCGTGTAGGAGAGGGTGGCCGCGCCCGCCGCGACCTCCTGGGCAGGCGGGGGGATGAGGGGAGCCGCCCGAGATAGAGGAGTTGGGAGGATGGTGGTTGTGAATAAAGTCGGAATCGGGCCCTAGGCAGACAAAACACCGGGGTGCACGAGGCTGCGTTTTCTTCCTCTCCGTCCGCTTTTCCCCAAACCGTGTAGATGCGGGTGAGGGTCGCGGGTGGTCTCCAGCCCCAGCGCAGAGCCTAGCTCCTCCACCGGGTCCGGGCGCCTGACCTGGGCCTGACCTCCCTCCGCGCCTCGGCCGCACGCTGGGGACAGCGCCCTGCGGCCCGCACGCGGGTCTGTCTCCCGCATCGCGCTCTCCCCGGGGCCCAGCTCAGGAAGTGAATTTCTGCGTGCGGTGGGGGTGACTCGGGTACTGGCGGCAGTCTCAGGCCCTGCGGAGGCAGGGCGAAGCCTCGCCAGCTTTCCGACCAGCCGGGTTCGGGATTTTCCGATGGAGGACCGGGCTGGAGGCGAAGGTGGGTGGTTACCCAGCTTCTTATAGGGAAGAAGCAGCCGGGCCAAGGAAGCTTTGGGGGACCAGACACACACCATTTCCGCGCTGTCCTCTAACTCCGGGGCCTTCATTCCCCGCGCTGTCACTTACTGCACACCCCAGTCCTCGGCGATAGCACAGCCAGCGGCTCACTGGCCTGTACAGAGAGGGAGGTGCGGGGCGGAGAGCGGCCCTCCCAGGGTCTCCCCCGCCTGTCACATCTGTACTTATTTAAAGCTCGGCTGGTGGTCCGCGCTCTTTGGAATGCTGGTTGCGGGCCTGGCCTCCTCCAACATTTGCATTGATTAGCCAGCGGGTCGTGGGGAAGGTTGGGGGGGGGGGGGGCGCAGGGGAGACTGGAGGTTCACAATATTCCGACAGCCTGGTTCGGTGAGCTAGCCTGAGTCCAGTGAATTCCCACTGCACCAGATTGCAGAGAGAATAAATGATAAGGAACAGAGAACCGAACTTGGAGAATGTTCGATGTGTATGGAATGGACACCGGCCATTGCCAATTACTACGTATGTTGTAGTCTAGTGTACACAACTAAACCAATGCGGGTTCCAGCTCGGAATCAAAGTGAACAAGTGCTGTGACCCCAGGTCACCCCCCCAACCCTGAAAGTTTGTAGCAGCGTCTGGGATATATTTCACCTTCCTTAGGGTGAAACACAAATGTTTACTGCTGCCAAGTCCATACAAAATGAGATTGGCCTGCCTCCCTTAAAATACTATGCACAGAAACACGGGCAACCTGCATCAGAGACGCCAGTGTAAGAGGCCCTGTGCAAATTCATGGGTGAACAGGAAGGTGTGTTCAAAATGACTGTGACTTTAGGGTGGTAGGGTCTGTCTTACTCTATAAACCTCAAAAAGTTTGGTCTGATTTCGCTTTTGCCTTCATACTTGGTATAATTAAGGGTGAAAATAAGGCCCCCTCTGTACTTGTATTCCCTTTTGCTTTTCTGCAAAGCTTTTATCTCAGAGAAGAGTTGTTTTAGTAATATGGGAAAGAGAAACCATGTGCTGAGTCAGCAAAAACGTGGCATCAGGCCAGTACGGTTCAATAACACTGCTATGTGTGATATACACACTCTATATGCCTTTGTGGAAACAATGAAAAAATGTTGGAATTTTCATGGCATAGAAGTATCCACAAAGCCTGTTAGCAATTGAGAGCCACATTGAGTAAGTGCTGTCTTATAATACAAGGAACTATGTTCTGAACCTATCTTCTAACAGGTGTTAGATCCAAGCCCACTTAATGTGAGAGAACAATAAAAATATAATTCTCAAAACAACACACGATATTTTATTTTTTCAAATGGCTGTGTTGCAGAAGGTTTAAGCATTCCTTTCAGCCCATGTTCTTGTAACAAGTGTTCGAGATGGATGGAATCTTATTTTTCTTGAGTCATTAGAAACATTTCTCGAAAGTATATCTTTAAAAGTTCTGAAAAGTCTCCTTGGGAGTCCCACTGAATATAACTTATTGATCATGCGATCTTATCTGTGTGTGAGGAGTAAATGTGTTCACAGAGTCACTTGGAATGAAATTCTTTTAAACTCTTAAGCAACTGTGAGCATTTCAATTGTTTACAATCCAAAGTATATTTTCAGTAACAGCATTTCTGGAGAAATTTCTTCATGGTTCTTTTCATTCTTACAGTTTAATTGTAGAATGCATGTCTTTTTAAAACTAAAACTAGCATACTGGATAAAGAACCAACCAAAATTTTGCTTCACTTTCATTTTTTTCTATCTCAAAACCTGAAATTAGCACATTTATTTAAATTCTTTAAAATGTAGCTGACTTCTTTATGTTGTTTCAGCATGATGCAAAAACATCTGGATGTGAAGTGAAAAATTTGGTCTGTTACCCAACTTCCAGATGTTTGGTACTACGTAGACAAAACATCAGGACAAATGACTGAATTTTTTTTCTCCTCAATCCAGATGGTTTAGTGCCTGGTGCTTCTATACGGAAGCATATTTGCTTTTCTCTAAACATCACATCCTACCGTATTCCCACGTAAGGCATGATTTACATGTTTCCAGCTACAAAATGCTAGGCCCATTTGGAGGACAGTTAAGTAACCAGTAAATGAAGCTCTTAAGTATATGTTTTGGTAAATGTAGTCCAAGTACAAGTGTTAATGCGTACTTAGGAGGGAATAGTGGTGGTGGAGCCAGACATGGGAGGGTGAAAGAGAGTTCTAGCCTTGTTCAGTGGGAGCATGACTTGGCTAAAAGGACACAGCCTTCCAAAAATTCATCTGTGGCATCCCATAACCTTGAATAGGCAAAGTGTAGCATTTTGCAATTGCTTGAATGAGGCTGTCTTTTGCCTGAGATGCAGCTGGACTGTGAAACATCACGGTGCACTCGGAAGCTCTCTTTCTCTGCTCTTCCTTCTTGGAGCATAATAAAATGGAACAGATAAATGTATTATAACATTAAAACATGGTTAGAACTCATAAGCATTATACATGTGCAGGTGTGATTGCTGTTTGAAAAGAAAGTGCTACAGTGAATATATAGATCACTCAGAAAATATAGTGGTGATGAATAGATTTCATATGAAACATTACCTCATTTTACAGTTGTTCAACTTGGGGCTGAAGACACAGAACAGTGTTTTTTTCCTTCCTCAAAGCCTGAGAGATTTAAGCTCATGAGCAGAGACTGAGCTTCTCCTACTCTTTATCTTAACCATGTTGAGAAATAAGGAATCAATATGAAAGAAACATCCACTAGAATCAGCAGACAAAATCAAACCCAGAATGAATTCCATTCTACTTATTAACCTCACACTTACTGGATTATAGAACAGTGTTTAGATAATGAATGGCAATGAATGTTAAAACATCATAAAACCTGACCCCTTACAATTGCTACAAGGAAAACATACCATTTTAAATAGACCTTCTTATAACTCAGAAACCGAGCCTTGGATAATAAGACACAGGATTTTATACTGGCCCAAAGTCAATTTTAAAAAATACTTTACGAGAATCTAGTAGAATTTCAGGGGTACACATGTTGAGTAGTTAAGATACTCAAAAGCCAAGTGGGAATCTTTAACACCATATAAAATAGAATCTCAGTTATTTTTCTTGATCGGATGCTTTCCTGCCTTTGGGGGGGATTCATTTATTAGAATAAAATGACAGTGCTGGAAGGGACTCAGCACTCATCCAGGCACCCAACACACTTTTCTGTTCTCTAGATGAGAAAACTGGGAACCCAAACCATGAAAAGACCTATCTGGGGCCACACATTAGTTAGCAGAAGGGTCAGAACTGGAATCACTGAGTTCCAATTATGACTCACAGAGTCCCACTCTCTTCCCATGACGCTTGCCTTTGAATCATTACAATGCTGCTCAGCATTACAAGTTTCCTAGTAGTGTCCAAGAAACTGACACCCATCACTACAGGTTGGAAACAGCTCAAAACCATTCATGTGCATTACACATCTACGCACCATAAAACACAGCCCCTGTGGAAGCAGAGTTTCCCTCATTGGTCTCCAGTATAAGACCGACTATCGCAAAAACAGAGCTAATAAAACTTCGTCAACTTCATCTGGCTAGAGGTCCTGATAACAAGTGACAGCTCAATTTTTTAAAGAGAACTTACAGAGCCTTGGAAGGATGTCATATGCAGAATCTGCTACAGTCTCTTCTTTGAAAATAACACAAACATTCAAAATAAGTGACCTAATGGGGAGAAGGGAAGAGGAGGAAGTGGTTGTAGCTAAGCCTACACCATTCCTTAGAGAAGATTTAGTTGTCAGTGGTTCTTCACCCAGCTCAGAACCATCTCAACTTTCTACCCCAGTAACTCGTGTGACAAAACAGAATGTGAAGGGTGAAGGATCAAGGGAGGGTTGGAAAGATGTACCCTGTTTAAGGAGATTTCGATAGGAATATGAAGTGTTATATCCCCAACTTTAAGGACTTAGGGAATCTCACTAGTTCTTTAATGGCACAAACCAAGGAAATATGTGATGTTCCCAGACTTCTTCCATGTAATATTGTATCCACCATCAAATGGGAACATAGAAGCATTGCCTATAGGAAGGGAAGACAGCTCTTCTTCATGCGTATTCTGGCCCAAGAAATACAAGGAAGGTTAACATTAGAAATGGGGGTGGGAGGAGTGGGTGAAGTCAGGACTTAGTACAGTTGATCCTCGGTATCTGTGGGTTCCTCATTCATGAATTCAACCAGTCATGTTTCAAAAATATTAAGAAAAAGAAATGGATGGCTGCATCTGTATTTTCTTGAAAAGACAGGTGGTCGTGATGAGGCCTTCCCTTTAAGATAATTCAGTTACTGGTCCCTGAGAAGCAGGATCTGGCCAGAATTTGGAGGAGGGAGATGCTGTGAGAAGAGGTCTGCAACCTATATTCTTTCAAAATGCTTAGGGAAGCAACTAAACCAGCAGAAGGTAAAGCAAATAAAACCAGCACGCCCACTTTCCTCTTTAATTTACTCTCCCAAACAGATCATCATTTGGGCTATTCCCCTGAAGTCAAGCATGAAATCTATTTAGCTGGATAGCTACCCATTTCCTCTGACCTGCAAAAGAGATGCCCTATTCTTTCAGAATCCCTGGAATGTCAGGATTCAGTGAAAACTGGAGCCACATGTCTGGGCCCACTGAGATCCCCCACCTCCACTCCAAGCTGAAGGAACAAAGATGGAACCAACTTTCTGCACCACCGAACCCAGAAGCATAGCTGCTAATGCATCAGCGTAGGTCACTGAATGGTTTGAAGTTGCTACGGGTTTGAGAGTAGCTAGAATTTTTAGATGTTTGTTGTGCCTGGGACACTTTGGCAGTTTTGTAAAACTTATGTACTGTTTCTCAAAATGTTTTTAAATGCATGAATTATATTGAAATAAAGTTGTCAAGATATTTTAAAGAAAAACATTTGTGATACCATATTTGCTTCTTAGCACATTAAAAGCAAGATCTAGTGGTGAGTCTAATAATTTCTGTAATACTGATATAAGGGTGAATGATATTTAAAACATTCTCAAAAAAAAACTCAACAACTGTAATGTGATATGAAGGTATCTGATTTCTATCAGTGACAAAGTCACAGGTATTGCTAATGCAACGGTAGTTAGTTGTCTACATTCATAATTAAAAGAAATGCTAATTTTCAGAATTGCAGAAATGAAGATGGACTTCTTTTACTTGATTGTCTTTCCAGATCACTTCACCTCCTAGTTAAGCACCCCTTAGAACAGTGGTTCTCAACCTGTGGGTCACGACCCACAGGAACTGTATTAAAGGGCTGTGGCATTAGGAAGGTTGAGAACCCCTACCTTAGAAGGAGGAAGAGGGGTGATTCTCTGCTTAAGAGGGAAGCAATGAGATGGTCATAGCCATTTGATGAGATTTTGATTGGATTATACCAGGCCCGACTATGGAGTGTAAATGTTGAACCTGGAATAGAAGATCTTGTTCCAGAGGTGAAAAGAAACTTTATATTGTAATCCTGTACAGTTGAGCTCTTGAGAAGCATTCCCTTGATGAGAGGACACTTAAGGAGGTGTCAAGATCGCGTGGCAGGGCAGGGGAGTGGTAACCAGAGCCAGGAGGGACTTGATAAGGATGAGTGAATCACCTCCACTTGCTGAATGGGCCCAGAGCAAGGCTCAGACTAGAACCTGAAACTTGGAGCGTGATAGGAAAGAATTGTCTGCTGATGGTAGGCAGGGAGACCCTGGGTGAGGATGACACAGCTCTAGCCATCAAGACCTGTGGTCACAGAGAAAACATGTATAGACAGGAGTCAGAAAAAGAAAAAGAGGAGTAACAGCTTCAGCTTCCATCCAGGGAATTTACAGCAAGCAAATGGAACAGGTCCCCAGGGAAGAGGGAGCTGCAGGAAGGAGAGGGAGGCACCTGTGGGTCAGGGCAGAGCAGCCTGGGAACAGAGAGCAGAGAGGCAGCCCCAAGCAGCAGTCTTCCTGAAGAGCAGGGCAAGAAACAATCGACTAGTTTAAATTTATTCAAATTAAGAACTTTCATTCATCAATACATATTATGAAGGAAACAAAAAGGCAAAACCACAGACTAGGAGAAAAATATTCAAGATACATATTTGATAAAGGATTCATGTGCACAAAACATAAAGATCTGTTATACATAAAAATATACAAACAATCCAAGTTCATAAATGTATAAAAGACCCAACAGACACTTCACAAGGAGTATAGCCAAATGGCCAAAGAGCATGTGAAGAGGTGCTGAGTGTCATTAGCCATCAGGAAAATGCAAATGAAAATTTCATTGAAATACACTTCAGAAGCTAAAATTAAAACAACGAAATTGACGATATCAAATGTTGGACAGGAAGTGGAATACCTAAAACTCTCACACACTGTACGAGTACAACTACTTTGGAAAGCTTTCAGTATGTCCTAAAACAAAAGACAACTTTATATCCTAAAATACAGCAACTCTATCCTTAAGTATAGGCCTGAGATTGTGTTTGTCCATTAAAAAAATGTGTAAATATGAAATCCAGTTTTTATAAATGCTTATCAACATTATTCAATCTGGAAACAACCCACATTGCAGTATATTTACCCAATGGAGTATCATATAGCAAGAAAAAAGGAACAAACTTGCTACACACAAAATGGATGGATCTCACAGAGGCAAAGAGCGACAGGAGCCAGACACTGGGTATGTACTGCATGATTCCATTTAGAGCAGCAGTTCTCAACCTGTGGGTCATGACCCACAGGAACTGTGTTAAAGGGCAGTGGCATCAGGAAGGTTGAGAACCATTGATTAAGAGGAAGGACAGGAACAGGCAAAACGAATCTATGTGATAGAGGTCAGGACAGAATTTACCTTTGTAGGGGAGTGTATTGATTGGAAGAGGACACAAGGGCACCTTCTGTGGTGCTAAAGTATAAACATTATTGACTTTCTGAGAAGTGATTTGGAAATGTGATCAAGTAAAAGCAGCCTGCCATGCTATAGATCGACTCCTAATTCTATGGTTTTATGTTACCAAAAGATTCCACTTGGGCTGTTTGAGCATGAAGAGAGCGGAAGGGCAGGCTACAGACTGGCAGAAGATTTTTTACAATAGCTGTATCTGGCCAAGAGCTTGAGTCCAGTTAAAAAAGTACAAATGACTCAAAGGGCACTTTACAAAAGAGGGTGGCCAATAAGTGTAGGGAAAGTCACTCAACATATCTATTCTTCAGGGAGTTGCAAATTAAATCCACAATATAATACTAATGCTTACCCATGAAATGACTGAAATTAAAAAGACTGGCAATACCAAAGTTGGGCAGGCATGTTGAGCAATGCAACTTTCCTACTCTGCTGATGGGAATGCAAAATGGCATCGTTATTTTGGAAATCAGCTGTGTCTACTAATGCTAAACATGCCTATCAGGTTAGGGCTCTGCATGACTGGTCTGGGAACCCAGTTACATAAAAGCAGGGAGAGGAACCAGGGGTCTTGTCTAATGATGCCTGCCGGGCTTACGAAGTTCTATTCCAGGTGCTTGGATTTTTATGAAAAGTTCTTTATGCATAATCCCAGCCTTACCTTGGTTTAATTACAGACAAAAAGGAATTGTCTGTGCTTGGTTCAGAACAGTAAAGGAGCTGAGCAAACAAGTCCACTGGTGGAAATGACTGCACAAGCGGGAAAACCCAGGAAGAATGCTGGGAAGCTCTGGAGTGAGCTAGCAGGCCCAGATAGATAAAGGGTTCTCCAGTGGGGTCCCAAGTGAAAAGCAGGAGAAAGTCACTCACCTCCTGCCACTGTTGTCCAGGAAATGGCCTCCTTTCTCAAGCTCTGGCTTTCTGCGGGTGGCATGGACAAAAGGTACTCCCTGAGCAGAAGTGTTCCTGCAGCCTGCACTTCTACACGTGATGAGCCAGTGCTGCAGGAGCTGACATGGAAGCCCAGCAAGAATGTTGAGAGTCCAGCTCAGAAGGGGAGGATGAAGAGATGGAGGAGGGACGTGGGGGAAGGGCAATGAAGTGGTCAAAGGAGCAAAGAAGAGCAGAGAGAAGGGAAGCCTGGGGCCCAGCCTCCCAGCCCTCCTCACAGGAGCCCATCCACCACCACGTACTTCTGGCCATTTGCAGATGCTGCCCATGAAAATTGGTGCCGGAATGGACAGACTCTGGGGGGATTCACTGGAGGGTGGATGGGGATTTGGTATCTGTTCCATGGCTCATCCTGAAAACGTCCCCCTATACGCTGAGGATAGTAGTTATAAGTGCTAGTCTTCATGGATTGTAGAACTTTTTACTGGTTTGAGAATTTTCTTAGGAGATGCAACCAATGGAACAGCTACCCCAGGCTTTCTGGGTCACATGTTGAAGTTACAGGTTATGGCAGCTGAGTCCTTGAACAAAATATGAAGTACAAGAGACTAGCACTCTCACAACAAAGTTTAAAAAAAAAAAAAAAAAAAAAAAAAAAAAAAAAAATATATATATATATATATATATATATTAAACTTAGATCCTATTCACATGCCTTGTTCTGTTCCTTTGGGTTTGAGATTTGGGAGACTGACTTTTCAACTTCATGTTTATCCACAGACATGTATGGTATTCGCACCTTCTGTGTGTAGAATGCTGTGTTTATTGTAGAAGGGATGCATATGAACTCCTAAAAAGTATTGATAGAAGGGCCAAGGTCTTGTCACTAAATCCCAAGGTAGCAGTCTTCCGTTGACCCTGAGGGTAGATACTGAGCTCTACCAGTTGCCTGGCATCATGTGCTTGTTGGTGACACAACAGAAAGTCTCTATCATGTCCCTAACATGCTCATTGTCTAGTGAGAGAGGAAGATTTTGATTTTTAAAAATCACTCTTATGTTTCACCTTTTTCCAATCCTAAACTACCTGAAAAAGAGAGTTAGGGAGCTTAGGATGATCAGGTATGCATGGTGGGGTCTAAACTCACTGCACTTTGAGAGGGCTGCAGGTGGGCAAGGAGAAACAAGCACACAGGCCGAGGAGCCTGCGGCTGGTGCTCCCACTACACATTGTAAGGGGTTTGGGGCTGTTTGAAGGAAGGCAGCTGTGGTCTCCGCCAAACTGAGAGAAGTTACCCTGGAAGAACTGTAGGATGTTCTCATTTGGTTGTGTGAGGCCTGTACCCGCCACGTGGTTGAGAAACCCCACAGCTGACCCAGGAGTTAGATAGAACCTCGGGTAAGGGAGTGAGAAGTAGGTCCTCAGGTCAGGCAGGGACTCTGACTGAAAGCAAGGAGAACATTATCCCCACAATCTCTCACCTTGACCCTCTGACCAGGTCTCCATGGACAAAGAACAAAGGATGAGTATCCCACTAATATTGTTCCCCATGGAAAGAGGTGTCCAGGTTACAGACACCTTCACGCATATGATCACATATGTTTCTCTTAATAACCTTTTAAGTAGGCAAGACAGGCCATTTCACAGATGAGAGAACTGAGGCTTCTTTCCCCAGGTTAAAGAATTCCCCTCCACTACACAGTCTATTAAGTAGCAGTGGAAGGACTTGAGTCCATTTCCTCTGTTAGTCCTGTTTTCTTTCCTCACTCATGAATATTATTACTTAAATTTGTGGAGCCAAGAGTATGCATGAGCTCCCCAGCAAGGAGCCCAGAACCTCCCAAGGTGAAGATCTGCTCCTGAACATGGCAAATAACATTGAAGATTTTGCTGGGAAAGAATCTTGCATTTGTCGGAACACTTCCCAGAAGGGCTGTCTCCATGTGCTAAAGAGAAAACAGATGTCAGGGACTGGTTCTCAACATCCACCCTCAGTCTTCTTTATGATTCCCTTCAACAGAACGAGAAAGAGAGATTCCTCCTTGCTTTACTGGGCCAGGTGTATGCACGTGGACTATAAATAGCTGTCTCTACGACATGATTCTGGAGTAAGGGGTCAGCAGACTTTCCATAATGGTCCAGATAGTAAATGTTTCAGGCTTTTGAGGCCACATGCAATCTTTGTTACAAATAATTCTGCCATTGAGGCATGAAAGCAGCCATGGGCAATTAATGTGTAAATTAATGGGCATGGCTGTGTTCTAATAAAACTTTATGAACACTGAAATGGGTATTTTGTTTAATTTTCACATCACAAAATATTCTTCCATTGATTTTTTTCCAACCATTTAAAAATGTAAACACCATTCTTAGCTTGTGGTTCATAACAAAACAGGTTGTTGGCCCACGGATGGTCGTTTGGTCAGCCCTGTTCTAAAGGACCAAAGAGGTCTCTCAGTCCTAAATAACTGCTCCTAATGGGTACTCCATTTCTTTGAGTTAAGCTGTATTTCTACAGACAGTCCTTTTAAGAAGCAGGCATCCTGGGAGGAGGAGCATATTACATTCCTAACAACTCCACTTTAAAAAGTGTATTGAATGAGTTAGAATGTGAGAGCCATGAGGACTTTTTGTCTGTTTTGTTCACTGTTAAGTTTACTATGTGCCTAGCACAATAAACAGTGTTGCATAAGTGCTCTATAAATATTGTTGAATGGATGAATAACTTTCTCCTCTAAACTAAAAGATCAGAGCCACCAGCAAGGGTGGCTAGGAGAGAACGGGAAGGTGAGAACTGGAGAAGCAGCAGAGGTGACAAAGATAACACAACCACTTAATGATCATTCCTGCAGGCTGAGAAGTGCCGAGTCTGCTCATGCTCCCGGAAGCTGGGGCTTGCAAGAGGCAGGGCGCAGGCGTGCCAGTGTCCATGGAGCCTGGGAGGGGAGTCGGGAAAGACCCAGTGGCTGCGCGTGGTGCCAGGAGAAGCGGCACCAAGGCTGCCCAAGGGGCTCACCCGATCCATTTCAGTGGAGTGGTACGGTTGCTGCCAAGGAAAACTTTAGGACTTGACGAGATTTGGCAAGTCCCTGAGGCATAAATTTGCAGTGTAAAGTTAGAGGGCCTTTTGGGAGACTGGGCAAATCCAAACAGACAGTGGAAAGTGTGCATGAAATGGGAAAACACGCTCCTTCTGTAGGAAAGTGTCAAGGAAAGGGGAGGCTAAACGAGGACAGAAAAATGAAGATACCCTCTCGTAAACTGGCCATACATTTTTCTGGGTCAAACATAAAATGCTATAGGACTGAATGAATACAATGGATGTGTTCATTCCTCACCGCAACCTCAACAACAATTATCTACTAAGAAGCTCACCAGGTGGAAAAGTTCTCGGAGATAAGCTGTCCCAGTAAAGAGGTGGCAGCGTGATTTCTCACCCTGAGTTTCCTTGTGCAAAGCAAGATTAACAACACTCATCCCTCTGGCTGCCCAGGGACCTGATCCCCATCTTTTGCTTATGGACATTTAAATTTGACACAGTGATCCCAAACTTGTACATGGATAGACCAAACATACCACTTTTTTGGTGGTTAGATAAGTCGGACCAGGGCCCTGTGAGACATTCCAGATGCTGGTAGAGGGGTAAGGTCTCCACCTACCTGGTCCAGGAGCCTCAGATGGGGACAAAGCACTAGGACAAACTGAGCTCTCCATCTGAGCTGGAATCTGAAGCTACAATAGGGAGGTCAACATTTGGGGCCAACATAAGAATCACAGAACTTTTAGGATGCCTCTGATGAGTTGTCCTGCATGTTTCCTCCTTACTGTAATATATCCACAGCAGTGTGCTGAGTCCACAAGACCTGGGATTATATCCTCAACCTTCATCTTGCTAGCTTTTTGATTTGGGGAAGTTGCATTACCTCACTGTAGTTTGATCTCATCAGCTGTAAAGAGGGAATGATATTTACTTCATTGACGTTTTGTGAATGTTGATTGAAATAATGTGTGTAATGCAATAGTACAATGCCTGTCATGTAGGAAATGGGTGATAAATAGTAGTTGCTATTACTTTTAAACTGCGGTTTAATAAAATCATTTCCATTTGCTCTTAATTAGCCTTCTATTCCCAACTGTCCACCCTTCAGGAAGAGAGAGGGGCCCTCCTGACCTCACATTGCCTACTCCCCAAACTCATCTGCTGAAGTTTCCCTTGGACAGGCGAGCAAGCAAGTATCCAGTTGGGTGTGGCCATAAGTGGCCCTCTGGTCTCATGAAATTTCTGTAAAGTCTAAGCTTTAAATGTTCTTGCCAGTTTTGCATTTTACTCCATAAAATGTTTTAATGTAGTAAATCATATCAATTTGTTCCTCTAGAACAGTGGTTCTCCACCTTCCTAATGTCACAATGTATTTTCATTGTTAAAAAGGGGTCACGACCCACAGGTTGAGAACTGCTGCTCTAGAATTTTTTGAGTAGCATCAAGACTCTGAGAAGAAAATTACTCCTCCTAAAACACACATCCTTGTTGGGGAATCTCAGACTAATGTCATCTCTGCATATGGCAGGTCAGTGGTTTAAAGAAAAAGACTTCAAGTTAGACCATCAGCGGTGACCTCATGGAGATGGTGAGGTTTGAACTGCCCAAGTAGGATTTGGGCACATGGAAAGAAGAAAAAAGTGTCATGAGCAAAGTTCTACAAGTGGAGAATACAAATGAAATTCTCTAAGAACCATGAAAATGCTTTGCTCTAGAAACCAGGAACTAAGATTCTTTCTCATCTGAAAGTCACTAATCTTTATATCTCATTCCAGTAAAATTCACTTCCACAGGAGCCAGATTTGTTATTCCAAGGCCACCAGTTACCTTAAGCAGCAACACAGTCTTGTCTCCCTCTCCTTACTTACTCTGGACATGTTTTCCACTGGGACAGGAGCCCCATGCAAGCATGGCTGGTGCCAAGCAATGCTTACATCTCTCGCTCAGGACTTACAGTCATGTCTTAATGGTGAAAAATATGTAGTCTTGCTTTCCTATTTGATACAAGAATTTGAGAACAGATTTCAGGATTTCCAGGAAAATAATATTTTGGTGCATTTGAAACTCCATTTTCAGTGGACATAAAGATGTTATCTGCCAATTTTCAAATGGAATGTATAGAGCTGCAATCTGACATTCAACTGAAAGAAAAATTTGATCATGTCTCTTTACTGGACTTTTATAGGTCCTGTCTTTGCAGAGCCATATATCCCTCAGTTCACAATCACACTTAAGTCATGTCATCACTTTCTGGCAGCACTCACATTTGCAAGCAACTATTTTCAAAAAGCATATTAAGAGTAAAATCAGAACCCAAATACCTTAAGAACTCACTGAGAATGGCAACTTCCTTCAAACTAGATATTGATGTGTTCGTGCCTCAAGTACAATCTCAAACATCCCACTAGTTTTATGTTGCCCATTTTTACTTTTATAATAAAAAATTTAAAGAAAAAGAAATTTCTCATGATGAACACTTTGATCCTAAAGCACCCAGCTTTCCCTGCCAGTCCCAGCAGCTAACCTTCAGCCCCCCCCCCCCCACCCACCCACACACACAAGCCAGCACCTTCTCTCTTGGGAATCTTCCAAACTTCCCTCCATCTTCCCTTCCTTCCTCCGGGAAGCTTCTTCTCTGGAAGACTTAACAAGGGCTCCGAGCCAAGGGGAGGATGAATTGTGATGCTCATCAATCCTGCTATGGAAATCAGGGAATGGCTTAGTGTGCTGAGCGCCTTTGCTTCTTATCGCAGACTGCTCCCATTTCCCTCTGCCAATTTTAGCCGTCTCCCTCCAAACAGAGACATCCAGGAAGCAAACTAAGGGACAGTCATTTGGGGTATCTAAGAATGCCTTGCTCCCCTGTCACATTCCCAGTACTGAAGAAGGCCACTTTAAGACTCACTGAGACAGGAGAGTGCTAAGCAAGGGGCCCCATGGGGCACTCTGGATCCTTAGACTTATTTTCTGAGGTTCGCTTCACATCTTGAAATGACAACCCAGGCCTCAGGCTTGGCCGCAAGGAAGATAAATGGAAGACAAGTGGACACGTTTTTCTGTGTATTCCAAAGCAGGCAGCTGTGTCTTTGCAGATGAGGTCTCCCTTTCCACCTGCTTCCTATACAGATGAACATATTGTAGATCTCAGTAAAACCTGATGAAAGATTTGTTGGTTTCCAGCCAACTTGTTTAGATGTCTAGCCCTCTTCTCCACGGATACTAACATGGAGCATCAGAATAAGAGCATCAGTTTGTTAATTTGGAAAGACAGAGGTTGCTATAGGGCTGCTTATGATGGCATTACCAAGTAAGTGAAATGGAACAAGGAAAAAACGGGCTTAAACTTTAACCCAGATATTGAAGCCTCTCTTCACCTATAAAATGGGATAATGCTGCTCAAATAATAGATATGCCGTGAACAATTTAGCAAAGATGAACACTTAGTAAAGGGTTTAGTATATCATAGGTTCCCAATATAATTATTTACTGTTTTCTTTCTTTGGTTGCTCATCTAATTCAAGTTGGTAAAAGCAAAATGGCTCCTTTAGAAGCCTGGAAGAGAAAGATGTGTCCACTTAAGACAGTGGATGTCAAATTATGAAATTCACTCTTCCTAGATGTGGCCCTGAAGGAAAACACAAAGAGCTCCCAGGTGTATTTGATTTAGCGTGATAGCTGTTTCTCTGGCTGTTCAGCCCATGCTCTGCTTTCCAAGATTGTGGCAGAGGCTACCAATTGTCCCTCCCCAAGTCATGCCAAGTCATGAGATTTTAGGCTAGACAGACACCAGGGCTTGCTGGCACCATGGTGGTCCTTCTTGGCCTCTAGCCTCCTTTGTCCCACTCTGGCTGGCTGATGGCACAGAGCCTGAACCTGAAGTTAACAGGAGACAAGGAATGGCTTCAAAAGTCTTCTTAGGGCTCAGGGTTGGGAGTGTGATTTTGGAGGTACTTGAAGGGGCTCAGGAAAAACAGTTACCTTGTCAGTGAGGTGGGTCATAGTGGATAGCCCCGTGGTGCAATCCTTTCCTCCCTTCAGCACAGGCTAAGGTGCTGTCTCTGGCAAAAGAATAAGCTCTTGAGGCAACTGTAGCCCACATCTGATTCTCCATAATGTGCAGACCTGACCACAGATCTGACAATGTATAATTTCCAAACTAAACTGGATAAAATTTGTTTAATATCTGCTTAACTTTGACAACTCCATTGAACATCAAGAACAAGTCAAAAGACCAATGATGTTTCAGCTAATCTGGATTTGTTTGTTTTGTTTTACCACTGTAATGAGAGGGCAGAAACAACAGAATTTTATAGAATCAAACTTCTTCCTTAGTGAGGTTGCCTTTAAAAAAAGAAAATAGCACCTTTTCCCAAAGAAGTTAGTAAATCAACAGGTTATGTCTCAGAAGTATGCAGATAAGAACAATGATGTGAAAAGCTTAAGTCATCTGCCTGGCTCACACAGCACAGGAAAGCTGAAGGGGAGAGAGAGAAGCCTCAACAGAAGTTTGTTTTCTAAGTCCTGGTTAGAAATTCTTTCTGGCAGAGTTATGTACTTTTTATTTAAAACTTTTTCAAAGTTGGTTTTCAAATGTCAGCACAAGACAAGGAGAGGAGATCCCCATTGAACAGAAAGTCTTCCTGCTGTACAATTTCCCCTGGTTGGCCCCTAAGGTCCTTTGCCTCTGGCTTCTCATGGAAACTGAGGTGCCACCCATAGCCAGAAAACTCTCACCACCATGCTCTCTGCTTCTATAGTGGACTGCCCAGAACGGCTGGAGGAAATGTCCTGACCATGCAGACGGGCTGCTGCAGAGCCAGGCCTGCACCTTCACCTGGCTTCCCAGGGCCTCTCAGTGCCTATTACCCTTCCCTGCTTGATTTTCCAGCCCCTTTCCTACCTCCCTCAGATTTCTAAGCCACCCTGCTCTTCCCATCACCCTCAGCCCCAACCTCCTGCTCTGCACACCTGCCAACCTCCCCATGCCTTCCTTGACCTTCACAGTTCCCTGGTCCCTTATCCCTTCTCCTACCCTGTTTCCAAGGCCAACCCTTCCACCCTTCCTGCCTTTTAGGTAGTGTTGCTCCATCAAGTCCCTTCTCTGTTTTCTTTCTTTCTTTCTTTCTTTCTTTCTTTCTTTCTTTCTTTCTTTCTTTCTTTCTTTCTTTCTTTCTGTTTTTGGCTCTTGTCATAACACTTAGCTTAAAACACAAATTCTGTGTTTTAAGACACAAATTGTGTCTTTCCAGTCTCTCCCCTCTCCTGATTCCTCCTTAAACATTGTTCAAGGGCCCATTACCCAAGAAAACTGCTCTTGCAGTCATCACCGTGGAACTCCTACAAAGCCACATCCCACATCTCCTCTGTCCATCTCAGTCTACTTCTCATACCCACTCAGCTCACCCCTCACTTAGACCCTTCCCCCAGAGATAACCATTGTCTTCTTCATTGCCCAACACTATCACCTCACTCTGTCCCTTGGAGCTCCCTATCTCTGCCATGGCCACTGTCATCCTCCTAGGCCTATCTGAAGATAGCAGACAATTCAATGTCACTTCCCTTCCTCCCACCTCATCTGATTGGGTACCTCCGACACTGCAGGTCCCCAAGAATTCATCCTGTCTCTCCAGGAGCCCCATCTCTGCCTTGCTGGTCCTCTTGCACTCTGATCTGGGCTACTGAGATAGCCTCTGTTCTGCTTACCTCCAATGTCTTCCCCTCTCATCCTGCCTTTTTTCACACCTCACAGGGTCTATCATGAATACACAAGTGGGCTCACATTATATCTTCATCCTTAAAGCTCCTATACTTTTAAGGGGCACCTGTGGTTGCAGAATAACACATGACCTCTATGGCCTCTGATGAAGGCTCTAGTATGACCCCATCTTAACTCTTAATTCCATTTCCCACCACACGTGTGCACACACACGCACACATACCTCCCACAGGCACTTCACCTTACCCTCCATTCCTTTGGGACCGCTCATCATTCTCCGGATACAGCTTTTACTGTCATCCCTGTGTGTTATGCCAGTTTCTTACTTTTGAACAGCATTCTCCCCCTTGCAATTCTATTCAGCTTTAAGACTCACCTCTTCCACAAAGCCTTCTCCCACTCTTCCCGGCACAACTCACTTCTTCCCCCTCTAAAGTCATGCAGTATTTTGTTTGTTATCTTCCTCACAGCATAGGCCGAGTCTTTCTTCTGTTTGTATCCTGATAAAGAGCCTAGGTGCAGGGCTAGCGCACAGCAAGAGCTCATTATCTGCAGAATGAATGCATGAATGAAGTATTCCACTGTCCTTTGCAGGTAGAAACTATCATAGCTTTCATGGTAAACCGAGTGGTTTCACACATTCACATCCTAGTTCCACCAGGAGTCCAGGCCAGACTCAGCCCAGGCCAACAGAGCAGTCCCCAGCCTCACTTCCTCACAGCCTGCCTGTTCTTTCTTCGGGAGCTGGGACCTCTCTGCCCTTTGCCCTGGATATGACCAACTCTCAACTTTTTGTGTTTACCTATGGCGGTCGTCCCACCCAGGGGCTATTTCTTCATAGGGTTGCTGTGAGGGTATCTATTGACTTCAACACTTGTCTCCCCCTTCCAAGATGTCCCCTCCTGTTCACACACTGGTCAGCTCAGGTTCTTCCCCTTTCTCCCTCTCCTGATGGAGTTGTCTCACCCTTCATTTATGCCTGAGTGGAGTTCTCAGGCCCTATGCCTCCCTTCTTTTGAGTCCAAGTCTCTTCTCTGATTATGAAATGAAAGCCTTTCTCAATTCAGGACTTAGGTAATGGGCAGGGCCTTCTGAGGGGCTAAGATCCTGCCTAGTGCTCCTGAAATCTCTTAAGCAGCGTCTTCTCCACTTTCACTGCAGTAAATTCAGGGAGGCCATACCACAGGGACGCCCCTCCCCTAAACACCGTCCTAGGACCAGCAAGAGAGCGGTGCTGGGGAGGACAGCAGTGAGCCTGGCAGGCGATGGGTGAGTCGAGAGCAGAGCCACCCTCTGGCTCCTCTGACCCGGCCTGGAGGGAAGATGCTGAGCTCGTGCGCAGCCCCGGAACAGAGGCCCGCCAGTTTCTCTCCATGCCCCAGTCCGCCTGTGGGCCTCAGACCCCTTCTTTGCACAGTGGCCTCTATCCCGCTCATGGCCCCATGAAACCCAGGCCATCGTGGAAGGGGTAGAGCCAAACGACCATGTCCTCCGTTTGTACCTGTGCAGGTGTGCCCGGAGCCACCGGCCCCCTTCCCAGGCTGCGGACGGCAGCGGAGCCCCGGAGACCACATCCCGCCAATCCGGGTTTCCATTCATGAACCTTCAGGGGGCGCGAGGCTGGAAGATCGCCTCCCTTGTCACGACTTGAAGTGGTTTGCACAGACCGAGTCCAGATATGTAATAGCCGTTCTCTATTTTCTATGAGAAGATTTATTCAAAAATAAATTTAGCTAAGGGGGAAAAGTTTTAAAAAAGAGGGGGGGGGGGGACAGAAGGACAGATTTTCTTGTTGACTGGCTGCCAGGAACTGAAACACCGAGGCAGCCAGTCCCTTTGGAGGAGAGAGAGACAGCTGCAACATTTCACGGTGTAAAGTCAGCGAATTTCCACAAGCCCGCCTGCCAGAGACCACAAAATGGTTTAAAACAACGGCTCCTTCATGGTGTGTGTGTGTGTGTGTGTGTGTGTGTGTGTGTGTGTGTTTTAAAAAAGGCAAGGGTAGGGGTGGGTAAAGGGGAGCTAAAAAGTGTCCTCGCGCGGCCGGAGGAGCGGGCAGGGGTGTAGGGAGCAGATTAATGAAAATGTTTCGCTGGCACGAGGGGTTTGATTGCCCCACTGCAAAATTGCTTGCAGATTCGAAAACAGCATGTTTCATTTCAAACTCATTCTCTTGCCATACATTAGCACTTGTCAATGTAACCATTAAGCACAGGCAGTGCAGAAATTTAATTACAAAACCATTTATTTTATTGAAAGAAAAATAAACCCAAGCTACCTCAAATGCATTAGGTAGGTTCAAAACATGTTCAGCTGATAACACCCAGGGCTAGGGAGGCTGCTGCAGGAATAAGTGCGTCTTTCATGTGCGCTGGGGACTCAATATTAGAAACAGCTGCCTATAGGTCGTTCTTTATTTAAGTTCAATTATGAATTAAAAAACAACTTATTTAATGAAGGGACTTTTTATATCTGAAGTTACTTGGCGGTCAAATTCATTCTTCTCTTCCCATTTCTGCCTCCCCTTTTAAACATTTGGATTAAACTGCTAATTAGGAGAACAGAACTTTTTATTGAATGGGTCTCCCTCCGCACCCACCCTCCACCCCATCCCAGGCTTGTCTTTTGTTCTCCTAATGGTGGAAGAATGCAAAGGGCAGTGGCATTGAAGGAAGTCACAGAAATGTGCTAAACCCATCAAAAAGTCTCCAATCTGTATCTTATTTATACTTTCTTCCCTCTCCCCCGTGCGCGCGTCTTCTACCCAGTTGGAAAGCCGGCAGCGTAAGGCTCTCTGGTGAAATACTAGATTTGGGTCAAGCGGTGGGTTGATGTCATGCTGGAGACCGCCTCTGCTTAGCACTAATGGGCTGCCAATAACCAGTCTGTTTTACTGTTCTGCTGGAAAGGAAGGGGAAAAAAAGGGTTATAACCTTAGTGGTTTGGACTGATTTGTCAATTTAAAGTGCATCTTTTTTTTTTTTTTTTTTTTTTTTTTCTGTCTGGGATACCTACCCACAGTTTCCTACAAACATATCTTCATGCAGTCCACTCAGAGGAAGAATCTGGAAAGGGAAGACCTTAATTTAAAAAAAAAAAAAATTTATTTTTTTTTCCTAGCAAGATCATTTTCCTGGAGGGAGGTGGGGGCAGGAAGCAGGCATGGAGGGGCTCTTCTACTGAAAATCTTAGGTGCAGTAGCAGATGTTTGTGACACGGACACAGTGATGATTTTGCTGTGTTGTCACTCTCCAGGGTTAAGATGGCTTCCTGGCCTGTTTCAGAAGAGCCTCCAGACCTCCGCTGCTCCCTGCAGAACCACTGCCCGTGCTCTCTGGGGGACACATGCATCACTGTCTAAAGCGCCCTGAGACCCACCAGAAACAGAGCCAGGCAGCTTGGAAATTGCCTGGGTGGGTGCAGCTGCCTCTGACCCAGCCATCCTGTTCTGTCCTTGACACATGTTCTTTATGCCAAAACCCCAGGGAGGCTAAACAGGGAGAACACATTCAGAAATAGAGAAACTCATCACTTCAATAGCAACCCTTTAACAATAAATTTCAGATAATCACTTGCTTAGAGAGGAGAATGAAGAGCAGAAGGAAACAAGATGGTGAAAGTGGTCATATTTTAATATTCTAAGAAAATTAGCATCTAACATGAGCCCTGCAAACCAAGGAAGCCCTGACCTGGACTAAAATGGGTCTCTATCCTGTTATCACAAGTGCACCAGCAGAGAGAAGAGCAAAACACTACAAACATTCCCTGAGAGGGTCAAGAAGGTGACACCCCACTCTGACCCAGCCACAGACAGATGCTCTTGTTCCACAACTGTGTATAAGAAAGTGCAAAGTGGGGGGAAGAGGAGTGGTGGGGAAAGAGAGCCAGATTGTTTAATGCACTGTTACTGAATTTCCACTTGGGGTATGTACGTGCTAAAGACTTTCTGAGCATCACATCTCACTCAATAAAAGTACACGCCAACATGATATGCTTCTGCTTATGTCTACCCCCAGCCAGTGCATGGGATGGCTGAAGCTTTCTCAGGCTTCCAGTTCTTGTTAAGTTAGCATTTTCTAATTATGTGATGTTTCCCAGCTTGAATTTCAGATAGGAGAGTTCAGAAAATATATTCTAGTTTTAGAAATAGCAACAATTTTTAAAATAACTCCATGGATTATTCAAGAATGACTTCTTTTCTATTATGCTTGTTGTCTTCAAGAGTAAGAAGTAAACTTATTCCTGGAAAAGGAATAGATTTCCTCTCCTACGATGAGTTAGGAAAGTGGATGGAGCAGGCAAGCTCTTCAAGATCATCCTGTGGCTTAGAAGAAGAAAAGGGGAAGATGGAATGAGTTTGTATCCACAGTGGCCTTCTGGGGAGTGTGGAAGCCCCAGCCATGAATTATGCCTGGAAAACAAGAGAGCTGGCATCATTTTCACAATCAATGTACCTATTGGGGAGGCAAACATGATTCAGGTAAACAAATAAATTAAGTGGTTACAAATTGTTAATGCTTTGAACGAAGTAAATTGGGCATTGTGACAGGGAGACAATCAGGCAGGGAAGGTCTGTCAGAGGGGGTGAGAGATATGCTAGATCTAAAGACGGAAAGCAGCCAGCTACATGAGGAGCTGGGAGGAAAGTGACAGCAGTGACAGAAGCAACAGGCATACAAAGCCCTGGTGCCCATGAGATTGTGACCTGATTAGGATCAACCAGAAGACCATCCTGACTGAGTGTGGTGAGGGAGGAGAGTGAGGTTGGGCATGAGGCCACAGCAGTGATGTGGACTCAGGACCTTCTAAGTATAGAGGGAAGCCATAAAACAGATTGAAACAATGTAGGACACATTCTAATTTATGTTTTAAAAAAGATAATTAGCTTAAAATGTGGAAAATGGGCTGGAAATAAGTAAGTGTAATAATAACAGGGCGATCTGTTCAGAGGGTACTGCATGGAGAGAAGATGGTGGCTAGACTAGAATGAGGGCCATGAGGGTGCTGCCTCTTCTTTCTTCTTGTAGGTCAATTTGATTTTACAGCCAGTCTCAGAACTCTGTAAGGGCAAAGAGCTTGATTTATTCTCTATAAACTAAAGGAGGAACCCTACTCCTTGCCACCCTTACCTTTATATGACCCAACAAGAACACATTACTCCTCAGCTTGACCTTCAGGACAGCCTGGCACAGACTACTCTGTCTTACTTGGTCACCCTCGGTAGAGAGTACCATGGTGTCACAGCTCACAGCAACCTCAAACTCTTGGGCTTAAGAGATTCTCTTGCCTCAGCCTCCCAAGTAGCTGGCACAGACTATTCTTCTGGCCCCCTGTGCTACCACTATCTTTTAGGAGACACCACATTCTCTCTCCCCTATCCCCTTCTTCCCCACACCATGATAGCCCTTTCCCAGAGCTCTTCTACTTAGAATGTTCTTGCTAACTAAATTCCCTGATAAAGACCAACTCTCCTGACTCCCTGAGGTAGGGGCAGTTATGTGCACCTCTGTGCTTTCTTGGTACTTTGGATTTCTAGCAGCTGGTCACACGTGTTGTAAACTCTCTACTTGAGTATCTATCTCCTTATCAGATCCCTAGCTCCTAGTCAATTTGTGAATTCATTGTAAAATCTCAGCTCTTTTTTAAAAAGAATAGTAAAGTTGAGAATAGGTTTTTGAATCATGTTGTATTTGAAATCATGATATTACATGATTAATAAACTGTATTAATAAATTGTACTATTGCAAACTTCCATTGTATTGCAAAAACCGAACTGTGGCCTAAAATTTAAACAGAATATAGGCCTGGTAGAATATAAATATATTCTCCTAATGCAGTGGTTCTCCACATGTGGGTCAATACAGGAACTGTATTAAAGGGTCACGGCATTAGGAAGGTTGAGAACCACTGTCCTAATGAATGGATGACTGAGAGAACTGGAAGATTTCAATAGAAATTATCTAATCTGAAGACAAGAGAAAAAAACAGGTTTAAAAAAATGAACAAGCTTTAGGGACATGTAGGACAATATCCAAATGTTAAATATGCAGTTAATTAGAGTCTCAGATGAAGAGGACAAAGATCATGGGGCAGAAAATTTATTTGAGAAAATACTGGCTAAACAGTTCCCAAATTTATTAAAAGACATTATTTATAGATTCAAAAGCACAGTGAACCCTCAAACAGCATAATTAGGAATAAAACTTCATCTAAGCACATCATAATTAGACTGCTAAATACCAACAATAAAGAGAAAATCTTGCAAGTACCCAGAGAGAAATGGCTCATTGCAAAGAAGACAGTGATTCTAATGACTATGGACGATCCACCGTGGTAAGGAAGAGGTAAATGGACTTATAATGTTTCAAGATTTCTACACTTTATGTAAAGAAGTACAATGTTAACTACACTGTGAAAATCTAAAGATGTTTATTGTAATCATCAGATTAACCACTTAAAAAGTAATGCAAAGTGGTATAGCTAAAAATCAAATAAATAAGTTAAAACAAAATCATAATATATATTCAAACAATTCACAAAAGGCAAGAAAGGGGGAACAAAGGAACTAGGAGCAGAGTGAACTCCAAAAAAGAAATATAGTTATAATACAATCATATTGATAATTACATTAAATGTTAATGAACAAAATATTCCAATTAAAGGGCAAGATTACCATAATAGATGGTTCTTTTAAAAAGTAAGACCCAATTATACGTTGACTAGAAGAAATAAACTTTAAAAATAAAGGATCAGCTAATAAGGAAGACTTCATAATCATAAATGTATATGTGCCCATCAGTAGAACCTCAAATTCATAGAGCAAAACTTGACAGAATAAAAGAAGAAATAGAAAATTTTGCAATTGTAGTAGGATATTTGAACACCCTCTTTCTGCAATTGATAAAGCATGGGACAAAAATTCAGTAAAGTCATGGAAAATCTAAGCAATTTTATTAACACCCTAACCTAACTAGTATTTGTAGAATACTATATCCAGTAACTGATGGATACACATTTTTTCCAACTTCACATACACACCAAGAAAGACCATATCCTGGACTATAAAACAAGTCCTAAAATAAATCAAAGAATTGAAATGATAGTAGCATATATCCTCAGATTAAAATGTAATTGAATTAAAGGTCAATAAAAATATCTAGGAAAAAATCAAAATATTAGAAAATGAAGCATACTTCTAAATAATGTGGGATGGAAGAAGAAATCACAGAGAAATTATAAAATATTTAAAACTTAAAGATAGTGAAAAATGCCACATAAGATAAATCAGTGTTTAGAGAGAGTTTTGTGGGTTTGAGTGTTTAGAAAAGAAGTTAGGTCTAAAGTCAATGACTTAAAATTCCACCTAAAATCCAAAGTAAACCAAAGTAAAGTAGAATAAAGAAAATAATAAATATAAAAACAGAAATCAAGAAAGTAATAGAGAAAATTAGAAAACTCTTAAGTTTCTTTTTAAAGAATGCCCAAATTGATAAATTTTGTTAGACTTCTCAAGACAAATGGAGAACACAAATTCCAAATATCAGGAATAAAAAAGAAATCATTGGCAGAGATATTATAGACATTAAAATGATAAAAAAAAGACCATAAGAATATTATAAATAACTTTATACCTATAATTTATACCAAATAAAATAGGCATAAAAATATAAATCATCAGTATACACACAAGATGAAAGAGAAAAACCTGAATTCTAGGCCCAGGTAATTTCACTGGTAAATTTAATGCAACATTTAAAGAAGAAATAATATCAGACTTACCCAAACTCTTTTAAAAATTAGAGGAGGGGATACACTTCATAATTTGGTTTATAGTACCAGCAAAATTCTAATACCAAAACATGACAGAGACATTATAAAAAAGAAACATTATAAGCCAATATTCATCATGACCTACATAGAAAAATTCATCAAAAGTATTGGCAGATTAAATCCAACAATATGTAAAAAAGAATAAAACATCATGACCAAGGAAGGCTTATTCCAGAAATGCAAGGTTGGTTTAATACTAAAAAGTCAATCAATGAAATTCACTACATTAACAGAATAAAGGAGAAAAAAATATATATATATATGTATAATATATATAATATATATATTATATATATAATCATTTCAATAGATACAGAAAAAGTATTTGAAAACATTTAATATACATTCATTAAAAAAATTCTCAGCACTATAGCAAATTAATAAAAAAAAAACTTCCTCAATATGATAATGATTAAATATTGACACTTTCTATGCAAGTTGGAAACAAGAAAGAATGCCCATGTTTTACCACTTCTATGCAACATTGTATTGATGGTCCTAGCCATTGGACCAAAGAAAAATTAAGAAGTAAAGCTTTCAAAATCAGAAAGACAAGTATTCATTGATGATAATTTTTTTGTAGGAAATTCTAAGGAATCTACAAAACTACTATAGAACTAATAAATGAATTTAGCAAGATTTCATGTTACAAGGTAAGTATGCATCAGTCAATTTTATAATTTATCAACTTGCAGCAAAAAACTAGAGAGTGAAATTGAAAATAATTAATTTATAAGAATGACAAAATACTTAGGAGTAGATTTAACAAAAGATGTGCAAGATACACTGAAAATGACAGAATATCAATGAGATAAATTAAGCAAAAAAAAAAATGGAGAAATATATTGTGTTCATCATGAATTATAAGATTTCATGTTGTCAAGATGTTAGCTTTCCCCAAATTTATCTGTAATTCAACATATACTGTCAGTGGGTTTTCTTTGTAGCAATTAAATTATTAAATTTATATAGAAATAGAAGTGAACTAGAATTGGCAATGTATTTTTTATAAAGAAAAACAAAGGTGGTAGCTATCTATTAGGATGTTAAATCGGAAATGTCCAATTTCAAATCCAAAGTTTGTTATATCTCAAACAAGAAGAAGTCAAATCAAAGTATGCACCTAAACTATTGACACAGTAGCTTGTTTATACTAGCAGCAAAGAAGCCTGAAGAGCAAGTGATGACTACATCATGAAAGGCCATTTTCCACAGCTTGTTGAGAATTAAATATTTTTCCTTACAAGAAGTGGTCCAAAGCCTGGAGGAAGTAGTGATCAGTTGGTGCAAGATTTGGTAAATATGGTAGATGACAGAGAGTTTCTAAGTCCAACTTCTATAGTTTGAGCAGCATTGTTTTTACAACAGTGTTGTTTTGTAAGAGGACTGGCATATCTTTATTGACTAATCCTGGCTGGTTAATCTCAGGCATCCTTATCATTGAGTCTAATTGGTAGAAGTAGACATACACTGTAAATCAGCTGACCAGATTTCATGAAGCTGTAGTGGATAATACCAGTGCTGGACCACCAAACAGACACCATTAGCTTTTTTTGATGAATATTTGCTTTTGAACTATGGTTCAACACCACTGCTTTATTCAACCATCGTGCCTGTGATTATCAGAAAGAATCCATTTTTCATTGCATGTGACAGTATCGTGTAGAAATGGTTCACTTTCATGTCATGACAGCATATAAAGACAAGCTTCAAGACAATTTCTCTTCTGACATTTGTTTAATTCATGTGGAATCCATCTATCTAGCTTCTTTATCTTGCTAATTTGCTTCAAATGTCCAATATTTTGGAATAGTAAAGTCAAACTTTCTTGCTAATTCATGCATAGGTTGAGATGGACTCATTTCCACTATAGTTTTCAGGTTGTCATTATCCACCCTGGTCTCAGATTGTGCAGGTGACTCATTTTCAAGATGAAAATCACCAGAATGGAACTTCTCAAACCATCAACATAGTGCGCATTTGTCAGCTACATTGTTCCCAAAAACTTTGTTGATACTTTATGTGGCATTGGTCCAGCAAAATAATTCATATTAAAAAATAACATTAATTTTTGACTTATCCATGCTTTCACAAAAATTTCTCTAATATAAAAATTTGAAAGATAATCACAAGCTAAAAGTACATTTCAAAGAATGAGCATGTGTTAATATACCCACAATTAACCCTCTGTCAAAGTGAAATGACAGAGATATCAACTGTCAAACTTAATACTTAAGGAAATCAGTATTTCATACTCAGTAACCTAATACCATGCACCTTCAAATCAAGAAAATGTAGTATTGTCCAAAAGGACAGATGTTTAGATTAACAGAACAGAGTAGAGGGTCCAGAAATAGACTCACAAATATACTGTTGACTGATTTGCAACAAAGATTCAGGGGCAATTCAATGCAGACAGCATGGGCTTTCCAATAAAGGTAATGGAACAATTGCACGTTCATATGCCGAGAGAGAGAGAGAGAGAGAGAGAGAGAGAGAGAGAGAGAGAGAGAGAGAAAAGAAGGAAGAAAAGAACAAAGGAAAGAAGGAAGTAGTAAAATAGAGGAAAGCCCCCCTACTCACCTTACCTTATAGCATATTCAAAACTGAAAATGGATCATAGACCTAAATATAAATATAAAACCTTAGACCTTAGACCTATACAATGTCCAGAAGGAAACCTAGGAGAAAAATTTGTGACCTTGTGCTATGGTTTCAATGTTTGTCACCTCTAAAAATCATGTTGAAATTTAATTGACAATGCAATGATTTCAGTAGGCGGCACCTTTAAGAGGTGAGTAGGCTACAGGGGCTCTTCCCTCTCAGGCGTGTTTAATGCATTTTAAAAAGGGCTTTCAGGAGTGGGTTCTCTCTCCTTGCTTTTCTGATCTCATTTGGAGGATGCAGTATTCAAAGCACAATCCAGGAAGCAGAGATCATGCCTTTACCAGACACCAAACTTGCTGCCTCCTTGATCTTGGACTTCTCAGCCTCCACACTATGAGAAATAAATTTTGGTTCTTTATAAATTACCCAGTCTCAGGTATTCTGTTACAGCAGCACAAGTGAACTTAGATACCTAAGGTAAGATTTCTTAGATACAACACCAAAAGCACAATCTATAAAGGAGAAAAAAAGATAAACTGAACTGCATCCAAATTAGGCAGGAAACATAGTGTCACTTTATTAATAGCTTGAAAACTGAGGCTTACCCAAGGTTACACAGACAGAAAATGGCAAAGCCTGGAAATGAATTCAGGGAAGTCTAACTCCAGAATCTATAGTTTTATACACTGCATTTTAAAACAACTCCATTTGCAAGATACAGTGCAGGGAGCTTAGACTTCAAGAGCACAGCTGTCCCTTCAGGCTAATTAGCTAAGAACTGCCCACTTACTCCCCACCCTAATCCTCCACCTAGACCTGGGGGAGGCCTGAGTACTGGAGCTTTAGCAACACTGAATGAGCTTTCAACAAACCCAGCGATGCTTCATCACCAAAGAAAAATGTTATGACAGAGGTTAGGACTGGGCTGTCTTCCCTGAAGATTTGGTAGCTCAATCTTGATGACTTGTTATTGCTAAAAACAAGGGCTGCCCATGTGACTGGTGTCACCCTGGGGGTTGTGCTACAGTGAATGTAGTTAGGCAAGAGCTCACCCCTCAACTAGAGCTCATGAAGGGAGGGATGAGGCAAAATCCGACAACATGGGTCTTTCTCACCCTACCTCCCTGGTTTGTTTGTTTGTTTGTTTTCTTTCCTACGGTGGTTAGCTCAGGACTAGGCACATAGTAGGTTTCAATAAAGACTTATTGCTTGAAAGATGGCTTGAAGATGGTGGTATTCACATTAGGTATTTGTTTGTAGTTCCAAACTCCAGACCATAGACTATTTGATTATTTTCTCTGTGTTCTATAGAGCAGCACATATGAATCTCTTTAAAATGCAGACTCTGTTTCAGTAGGTCTAGGGTGGGGGCTGAGATTCCACATTGCTAACAAGCTTCCCAGTAACAATGATGCTATCCAAGACCACACTGTGACTAGCAAGGCTAGACAACATAAATACACAGAAGCAACCGAGAGAGAGTTCAGTAAGAACAATGCTTTTAGATAATTTTCCTCCTGGGAAGAAAAGCTTGATCAGTTCATTTCAATTTCCTTTGTACATTCATTTATTTTAAATAGAGCAATAAAGGGGACTAGGGTCCAAGATGGCTGACTGGAGACATCTGGCACTTGTCCCCTCAACAAAGAACTAAAATATCAGGTAGATGATCATACTTAGAATAAACCAACTAGGAAATAACACTGGGATTCAGCAGCAAAGTGGCAGGAAGTACCCGTGGCACAGAAGGAGTGGGACTCAGGCACCCAGCTTGGCTGGGATCAGCTGGGAGCCCCGAGTGGATCCCAGTACTGGGAAAGGGTGAGAGATCACCAGTGGTCTACGTTCCCACTGTGGACTCCTGCAGTCCTAGTCATGAGAGGACACCCTGACTCTTATGGGCCCTGAGATTAGTATAGAGAGCTACTTGGGGTCTGTGCAATGGCACAGCTCCAGAGAGGGAGCTTATGCTGGGTCCCACACACCCCTGAGACACAGCAGCTGCAACACAGCACCATTTTGAGAGCCTACCTTATACCAGTTTGCAATCTGCCCTGTAGCACAATAGCCCTTGCATTTCCACATCCCTAAAGTCACATTGACATTCCCCCATATCAACCTATAGGACTGCATCTGTGTGATACCAGATGGACCCAGCCATACAACAGGGTCCCTAATGCCCCAGAATACACAGTCTCCTGCACTCTGGGGAATGGGTGGTATAGTGCACTGGGAAGACTCCTGTGAGGACAAAGGGAGCTTAAGCCATGTTCCCTAGAGCCTGAGAGCTGCTTGCCTGGGACCTCTGCCACTGATAGCAACCCTTGAACCCTAGCTCTGCAATATACTTACATGTGTATTGAAGATAGGCTCTCCATGGCCACCACCACTATTGCTGCCACGACCCAAGCACATTGATCAGGGGAATGGGGACTGGTTGACCCTGTCCACTACAGGTTGCATCCATGTCATCTTAAGGTCAGACCCACACTGCTCAGCACCACTCTTCTCAGTGCCTGAGCATGCTACCCAAGGTCCTGGGGGTTGGGTCCCTGGTCCCATCCACCAACACTGGGATTCACATACTCCTCCCAGGGATCTGAGCATGGGCCCACCCAGCCTGCCACAACTACCCCTATTGGCACATACCTCCACATGCCACCTGGGGCCCTGTGGACTGACTTTCCAGCCCATCTCTGCCACTGCTAACATCAGCACATTCCACCTGGGAATCTGAGGGTTGTTCTGCCACCATACTACAATTTCTCACACTATGCATGGTGCTCTGGGGCCTGAAGACCTACCCACCATTGCCACTTCTGACACCTGAGCAAGTCACCTGGAAGCCCAAGAATCAGCCTGCCTGGTTCCCTTAACACTGGCACCAATGTATACCACCTAGAGGCCCAAGGACAGGCACGCTTGGCCTGCTGCCACAACTTAGGCCTAAGAATTGGTCCATCTGATGCCTCTATCTCCAGCAAGGCTTCAACACAGCCTCCCCTAATAACTGTAGTCTAAGCCACAATCAAGAAATCATAGATCCCACAGCCATTATTTATAGATGAAGAAATCTATTGAGAGTACACTATTGCACATACCCAGAATCAAAGCTAGTGTTCTCTACCCAACTAATACCATAGACATAGCTATAGGAAAAAGTCTTTCTTACTAAAAAGTCTTTGTTAGTGAAAGCTAATCCAAAAAAATTGGTAGAAGCAACTGTTATAGCAGATGCACAGATATCAACGTAAAGACACAAAACATGAAAAAGCAAGTAAATGTGACATCTCTAGAGGAACACAATAATTCTCCAGCAATAGATTAAAACGAACAAAAATTTATGAAATGCCTAGAAAACAATTCAAAATAATGATGTTAAAGAAGCTCAGTGAAATACAGGAGAACATAGGTGAATAATATAAACAAAGCAGAAAAAAATTTTCTCTCAATAAGAGAGAAAGAAAGAGAATTTAGCATATAAGTGAGAAACTTACCAAAGAGATAAATAACATTAAAAAGAACCATTCTGGAACTGAAAAATTCAATGAATGAAATAAAAATATAACCAAAAGCTTCAATAATAGACTAGATAAAGCAAAAGAAAAAAAAAAAAAGAAGTATAGAAAGGAAAGAAGAAAGTCTATACAATATATGAGACACTGGAAAGTGACCAAATATTCAAATTTTGGGTGTTCCAGAAGGCAAAGAGAAATGCAAAGACATATAAAGCCCCATTTAACAAAATAATAGTGAAAACTTTCCCAGCCCATAAAGAAATTTAGATATCCAAATACAGGAAGATCAGAGAACCTCCAATAAATACAATCCCAAAAGGTCTTTTCCTAGGTACATTAAGTTAGGCTGTCAAAATTCAAAGACAAAGACAAAGAATTCTAAAAACAGGAAGAGAAAAGCATCTAGTCACATATAAGGGACTCTCTATCATATTAATAGTGTTTTTTCAGCACAGACCTTATAGGAAGGAGATAATGTGGTAATAAATTAAAAATGCTGAAAGAAAAAAAATGTCATACAAGAGTACTACATTCAGCAAAGTCTTTCCTTCAAAAATGAAGGAGAAATAAAGGCTTTGTCAGACAAGCAAAAACTAAGGGAATTTTTCACTACTAGACTGGTCTTACAAGAAATAGGTAAGGGAGTCCTACACTTGCAAGTGAAAGACAATACTTACAATTATGAAAATACATAAAGTAAAAAACTTAATGGTAGAGCAAATAAAACAGTTAAAGAAGAGAAGGACTCAAATGTTACCACTGCAGAAAATCACCAAACCACAATTATAAACAATAAGAGAAAAAGAAAGGAATAAGGATATTCAAAATGTCTAGAAACCAATTAACCAATTAATAGATAGGAATAAGTTTTCACAAATCAATAATAACCTTGAGTATAAAAGGATTATATTTTCCACTTAAAAAATACAGTCTGTCTGAATGAATAAAAAACAAGTGACCCAACTATATGATGTCTACAAGAAATTCACTTTACTTGTAAAGATACAGATAGATTGAAAATGAAGGGACCTAAAAACAGTCCATACAAATGAAAACCAAAATGAACCAAGACTATCTATGTTTGTATGACATAAAATAGACTGTATATCAAAAACAGTAAAGAAAGACAAAGGAGGTTATTATACAATGAGAAAGGGATCAGTTCAGCAAAAGGATAGAACAATTTTAAATACAAGGACTGTTCAGAAAGTATTCAGCCATGTACTATGAAAAATAGTATTAATAATGGCTAGATACTTTTCAGATGACCCTCATATATATGCATTCAACACTGGAGCACCCAGATATACAAAGCAACTATTATTAGATTTTAAGGAACAGATAGACTCCAATACAATAATAGTTGGGAACTTCAATACTTCTCAGCATTAGACAAATCACCTAGACAGAAAATCAATCAAGAAATATGGGATTAAATATTCACTACAGACCAGATATCCACAGAATGTTTTATCCAATGCCTACAGAATACTCCTTCCTTTCATCAGCACATGGAACATTCTCCAGAATAAACCATATGTTAGGCCATAAAACAGTTCTCAACAAATTTTTAAAATTATAACAAGTATATAAAAAAATTAAAAAATTAGAAATTTAAAAAGTTTATAACAAGTATATAAATAAATTAAAAAATTAGAACAAGTATCTACTCAGACCACAATGGAATAAAACTAGAAATTGATAACAAGAGAAACTACAGAAATTGTCCAAATGCAGGAAAATTAAACAATCTGCTCCTGAACAATCATTGAGTCAAGGAAGAAATTAAGAAAGAAATCAAGAAATACTTAACAAATGAAAAAGGAAATACAGCATTCCAAAACCTATGAGACACAGCAAAAAGAATAGAAAGAGAAAAGTTTATAGCGAGAATGCTACATTTAAAAAGTAGAAAGATTTCAAATAAACCATCTAGTGTTGTGCCTCAAGAAACTAGAAAAGCAAGAATAAACCAAGCCCCAAATTAGTAAATGGAAAGTTGATTTTTTGGTAAGATAAGCAAGCTTGATAAACTGCTTGCTAGGCTAACCAAGATAAAAAAAAAAAAAAAAAAAAAAAGACCCAAATAAAATCAGAAATAGAAAAGGAGACATTACACATGATATCATAGAACTACAAAAGATCATTAAAGGTTATTATGAACAACTATATGCTACCAAACTGAAAAACCTAGAGGGAAAGGATAAATTCCTGGTCCTATCTGAAGAGATTAATAACACATAATAAAATTGAATCGGCAATAAAAGTCTCCCACAAAGAAAAGTCTAAAAGCAGATGGCTTCACTGCCAGATTCCACCAATCTTATAAAGAAGAACTAACACCATTTCTTCTCAAACTGTTCCAAAAACTTGAAGGGAATTCTTCCTGACTCATTCTACAAGACCAGAATTACCCTGTACCAAAAATAGTCAAAGACAAAATAACAAAAAATAAAACTATAGATCAATATCCCTGATGAGCATAGTTATAAAAATCTTCAACGAAATACTAGTAAACTGAATCCAACAGCTCATCAAAAAGATAATACACCATGATCAAATGGAATTTATTCCAGGAAAGTAAAACTGGTTCAACATATGTAAATCAATAAACATTATAATCACAACAACATAATGAAGCACAAAAATCATATGATCATCTTTATAGGCACAGAAAAAGCATTTGATAAAATTAAACATCCCTTCATGATAAAAACTCTGAACAAACTAGGCATAAAAGGAACATACTTCAACATAATAAAGACCATATGTAACAAACCCACAGGCAACATCATACTGAATAACCAAAAGCTAAAAGCCTTTCCTCTAAAAACTGGAATAAGACCAAGATGCCCACTTTCGTCACTCATATTCAATATAATACTGGAAGTCTTAGCCAGCACAATTAGGCAAGGGAAAGAAATTAGAGCAGAGAAAGTCAAATTGTCCCTCCAAAGAGGAGGGGCAGTTGCATATCCAAGACCTTATATAATATTTAGAAAAACCAAAGGACTTCACTAAGAAAAATATGATAAATTCAATAATGTTGCAAGACACAGAAACAATACACAAAAATCAATAGCATTTCTATATGTTAATAATAAACTAGCTGAAAAAATAAATCAAGAGTGGAGTATAATTTACAATAGCTACAAAAAAATACCTAGGAATAAATTTATCCAAGGAGGTGAGAGATTTCTACAAGGAATACTACACATTGATGAAGGAAATTGAAGAGGCTACAAACAAATGGATATATATCCTATGCTCATGAATTGGGAAAATTAATATCAAAATGATCATACTACCTAAAGCAATCTATTGACTCAGTGTGATCCCTGTCAATATACCCAGGACATTTTTCACAGGAATAGAAAAAAATAATACCAATTTCATACCAAAAAATAATACCAATTTCATACCCAAAAAGAACTCATATAGCAAAAGCAATCCTGAACCAAAAGAACAAAATTGGAGGCATCACACTACCTGACTTCAAAATATATTATAGTGGATAGTAACCCAAACAGCATAGTGTTGGTATAAAAACAGACCAATGGAACAGAACAGAAAATCCAGAAATAAATTACATAATTATAGCCAACTCATTTTTATTTATTTATTTTTTATTTTTTTATTTTTTTGCAGTTTTTTTTTGGCCAGGGCTGGGTTTGAACCTGTCACCTCTGACATATGGGGCCGGCGCCCAATAGCCAACTGATTTCTGAGTCATAGGCGCCACCCAATAGCCAACTCATTGACAAAGGCACCAAGAACATACTTTGGAGAAAAAAAATACCCTCTTCATAAATGGTTTGGGAAACCTGGTACTTATATGCAGAAAAATGAAAATAGACCCCTGTCTCCTACCATATAAGCCAACTCAAAATGGATTAAAGGCTTACATGTAAGACTTGAAACTATAAAAAATAGTAGAAGAAAAGATAGGAGAAACATTTCAGGACATTGGTATAGACAAAGATTTTATGGCCAAGACTTCAAAGCATAGGCAACAACAATAACAACAAAAAAAGACAGTAGGACCATATTAAACTAAAAAGCTTCTGCATAGCTAAGGAAATAATCAACAAAATGAAGAGACAACCTACAGAATATGAGAAATTATTTCCAAACTATTTATCCAGGAAGGGACTAATATACAGAATATGGAAGAAGGAAAAAAACAAATAATCCCATTAAAAACTGGCAAAGGATTTGAAAAGACATTTCTCAAAAGAAGACGTACAAATGACCAACAGGTATACAAAAAAACCTCAACATTACAAATCATCAGGAAAACACACATCAAAACCACAAAGAGATATCATTTACCCTGGTCAGAATGATTATCAAAAAGACACAAAATAAAAAATGCTGGTGAGGATGCAGAGAAAAGGGAACTCTTATACACTGGTTATGGGAATGCACACACCTTATGGAAAACAGTATGAAGATTTCTTAAAACAACTAAAAATAGATGTACGATATTATCCAGTTGTCCAACCCCTGACTATTTATTCAAACAAAAGGAAGTCAGTTTAACAAAAGAATATCTGCATCCCCTTATTTATTGCAGCACTATTCACAAAAGCAAAGATATAGAATCAACCTAATTGTTCATCAATGGATGGATGGATAAAGAAAATATAGTAGATATATACAATGGAATACTATTCAGCCATGACGAGGTGAAATCCTGTCATTTGCAACAACATGGGTAGAACTGCAGGTCATTATGTCAAGTGAAATAAGCCAGGCACAGAAAGACAAATATCATGTGTCCTCACACATATATGGGAGCTAAAAAGGTTGATCTCATGGAAGTAGAGAATACAATGATAGTTATCAAAGGCTAGGAAGTGGAGGCCTGGGGGGAATTAAGGGAATTGGATTAATAGGTACAAACATGCAGTTAGAGGCTGGGTGCGGTGGCTCACGCCTATAATCCCAGCACTGTAGGAGGCTGAGGCAAGTGGATTGCCTGAGCTCAGGAGTTCAAGACCAGCCTGAGCTAGAATGAGACCACGTCTCTAAAACTAGCCAGGCATTGTGGCAGGCACCTATAGCCCTAGCTACTCGGGAGGCTAAGGCAATAAGATAGCTTAAGCCCAAGAGTTTGAGGTTGCTGTGAGCTATGATGGCACAGCCCTCTACTGAGGGCGACAGAGTGAAACTGTTTCAAAAACAACAAATGAACAAAAATCCCCCAAATACACAGTTAGGTAGAAGGAATAAGTTCTAGAATTTGATAGCATAGTGGGTGACTATAGTTAACAGCCATATACTGTATATTTCAAAATTGCTAGAAAAGAGGATCTGAAATGTTTCCAACACATGGAAGTGATAAATGCTCGGGGCAGACATTCTAAAAAACCTGGCTTGATCTTTACATATGCATGTAACAAAATATCACAAATATGTACAAATGTTCTGTGTCAATAAAAAACATTTAATGTAAAGGAGGAAAATAAATAAATAAATAAATTAATTAATTAGTCAAGTGATTAAGAATATCCTATGTTCATAGTAAAGCTACCAGGCCAAGTAGGAAGCTTGTGAGTTCCAGGACCGGCTCATCATGTGGTACCTAACGTGGTCTGAATGTTTGTATCCTCTCCAGATTCATGTGTTCAAACCTGGGCCCCAGGGTGGTGGCATTAGGAGGCATTTGGGGCGTATTAGGTCATGAGGACAGAGCCCTCATGAAAAGGACTAGTGCCTTTATAAAAGAGGCCTTGAGGAAGATCCCTCACCACTTCCCCTATGTGGGAACATAGCCAGAAGATGCCAGCTATGAACCAGAAAACAGGCCCTCACCAGACATCAAACATGCCATTGCCTTCACTTTAGACTTCTCAATCTTCAGAACTGTGAGAAACAAATTTCTGTAATTTATAAGCTATCCAGTTTATGTTATTTTATCACAGCAGCTCAAACAGACTAAGTGTTCTTCAATCAAACACAGGCACATGCATTTGAAGGTCATTCTGAGCTTCGCTTAGTGAAGAGGAAGAGCAGCCCAGTCTCTCTTGTGTTTTCCTGACCAGATCAGCTCAGAGTCAAACTTGCAAACCCCTTAAGAAAAGAAATACATCACGACTTTCTATTGAAATTCCTTGAGCTTCTCTCCCAGTCACACTGTGCCTGCATGAGACAGATCAAAGTTGGCTGCTTGCCCTTCACAATCTCAAGAATCCAGTAAAAACTTTGCCTTTAGCAGGCTTTCCACCTTCCTAAGGAAAGAAGCTCCCAGCTAAGCCGCAAGAGCATGCGGTTCAGTCCTGGGTTGCACTGTCCACAGTCTGACCATTGTGTGAGCAGGGCAAGCCACTGTGGCCTGAAGGAGCTTGTGGAAGCCTCTGTGGAAAGAGCTGGGCTGAGCCTGCGAGACAGGAACATAATGTGAAATCAGAAACCAGAAACCATAGCCAGGGAGGAAAAACTGCTGTCTGGACAGACACACACACACGTCCAAGCCTGCCTGTGGTCGGTCGCCAGCTCCTCCGGTTTTCAGAGCCTCTCTAGCCACATGCTCCTCTTCCCAGGGCCTGGCTAAAAGTTCCACAAACATTTCCATCCTGTACTCAGCCAGGTTGGGATATTTCATCTTACCAAAGAGAGGAGCCAGAGGCTTTGACCTGAATGCATAAAACGAAGGTGGAAAAACAATGTTTGAAATTTTTCTTCAGGAAAAAAAAAGCAACCACCAATAATATGGAAATTCTTAATAGGGTAGCAATTTAGGACAGCAGCTGAAACTACTTGACAGAGGGAACATTCTGTGAGGTACCTTCCCTGAGCTGCGATTATGATCCAGTTGCTCCTGGGAGAAAGAGAACCTGAGACATGGCCTTGCTGCCTTGGGCCTTAAAGAATCTGGGTCCGCCTCCAGTATCTGATGCTACAGCCAAGGACTAGGCCTTCTCTTTGGATGCACCCAAGGTGACACTGATCCCAGTGCATTCCTGCCGTTCTTTTGCCTCAAGACAAGCCTGAGGTCAGAGTGGTTGCAAGATACAATTTGTTTGTGGAATAAAATGCTTTAACAGCTTGACAGAGGATGGAAGGAAAGATGAAACCAACATGGAGGGAGCACTTGCACCTGATGGGATGCTTTTTGCCAGAGCAGAGGAGAATGTTTGGGCAGCAAGGCACAGGGAGGCCTAGGACTCCCTAGGGTTAGCCCCCCAACTCCGGGAAGCTGCCCAGAACCTCTAGCTGGTGAGGTGTCCTTGGAGGGTCAGTTGGGCAATGAAGAAGGCCCTGGGTTTATAGCAACTGTGTAGTCAGAAGCACAGCACAGGCAAGCTGCCTCTGGTGGCCAGGATCCCAGCCTCCCATTGCTGGGGGTCTGCTCAAACACACCATGGCAACTTTGGCATTCAAGTTTAGGAAAGAAGAGACATTGACAGGGACAAAATTGCCATCACTTCCCATAGATTCCCATTGCTAATGGGGCATATTACAAACCTACAATAATTAGGAATTCAGGAATTTGAAATATGACCCAATCCACCCGCCCAACCTAGTTGCTCCTTTAAACATACCACAAGCTCCAACGAGGGCAGTGTTCTCAGTTCTTCACTGTTCCTCCATCCAGGGTCCAGGCACACCCTTTCCTCACTGCTTCCCTTTCTTAAACCTACTAGTATCCTTCAAGATCCATGAAGCTTTCTTTTTTTTTTTGAGACAGAGCCTTGGTAGAGGGCCATGGCATCACAGCTCACCGCAATCTCCAACTCTTGGGCTTAAGGGATTCTCTTGCCTTAGCCTCCCAAGTAGCTGGGACTACAGGTACCCACCACAACACCTGGCTATTTTTTGTTGCAGATGTCATTGTTGTTTAGCTGGCCCTGGCCAGGTTCAAACCCACCACCCTCAGTGTATGTGGCTAGCGCCATAACCAGGCACCGAGCCGAAGCTTCTGACTCTGTAGATTCACAATAAGCTCTTCTTTCCCTAGGGCTGATCAAACTGCAGATCACACCAGAGGGTACACCAGCAAGGCACGAACAACTAAGCACTGTAGGAAATGAATTTGTTATTGGAAGAAGTTCTTTAAGTATTTACACGATTGCAATGGGAAAAACATGAACTTTCTGATACTTCTTTACTCTGATTTTATTGTTTATAGTATCATTTTTTTTTTATTAAATCATAGATGTGTATATTAATGCAGTCATGGGATACAATGTGCTGGTTTTATATACAATTTGAAATATTTTCATCAAACTGGTTAACACAGCCTTCATGGCATTTTTTTAGTTACTATGTTAAGACATTTATATTCTACATTTAGTAAGTTTCACATGTACCCCCGTAAGATGCATTGTAGGTGTGGTCCCACCATTTACCCTCCCTCCACCCATCTTCCTGCCCTCTCCTCCCTTTCCCCTTTCCCCCTATTCTTGAGCTATTATTGGGTTAAATTGGTTTCATAGTAGGGCTGAATACATTGGATACTTTTTCTACCATTCTTGAGATACTTTGCTAAGAAGAATATGTTCCAGCTCCACCCATGTAAACATGAAAGAGGTAAAGTCTCCATCTTTCTTTAAGGCTGCATAATATTCCATAGTGTACATGTACCACAATTTATTAATCCATTCATAGGTCGATGGGCACTTGGTCTTCTTGCACTCAATCATTTCCACTCAGATCAGGAACTAGGCAAGGGTGCCCATGGTCTCCACTGCTCTTTAACATTGTAATGGAATTTTTAGCCATCACAATTAGGGAAGAAAAGATGATCACGGGTATCCATATAGGGTCAGAAGAGATCAAACTTTCACTCTTTGCAGATGATATGATTTGGAAAACACCAAATATACAAAAACTCTTAGAAGTGATCAAGGAATACAGCAATGTCTCAGATTGCAAGATCAACACTCATAAATCTGTAGCCTTTATATATACCAATAATAGTCAAGCTGAAAAAACAGTCAAGGACTCTATTCCATTCATAGTAGTGCCAAAGAAGATGAAATATTTAGGAGTTTATCTAACAAAGGACGTGAAAGATCTCTATAAAGAGAACTATGAAACTCTAAGAAAAGAAATAGTTGAAGATGTTAACAAATGGAAAAACATACCATGCTCATGGCTGGTAAGGATCAACATTGTTAAAATGTCCATATTACCCAAAGCAATATACAATTTTAATGCAATCCCTATTAAAGCTCCACTGTCATACTTTAAAGATCTTGAAAAAATAATACTTCATTTTATATGGAATCAGAAAAAAACCTCGAATAGCCAAGACATTTCTCAGAAATAAAAACAAAGCAAGAGGAATCACGCTACCAGACTTCAGACTATCTATAAATCGAGAGTGATCAAAACATCATGGTACTGGCACAAAAACAGAGAGGTAGATATATGGAACAGAATAGAGAACCAAGAGATGAACCCAGCTACTTACCATTATTTGATCTTTGACAAGCCAATTACAAACATTCAGTGGGGTAAAGATCCCCTATTTAACAAATGGTGCTGGGTGACCTGGCTGACAACCTGTAGAAGATTGAAACTGGACCCACATCTTTCACCATTAACTAAGATAGACTCTCACTGGATTAAAGATTTAAACTTAAGACATGAAACTATTAAAAAATACTTGAAGAAAGTGCAGGGAAAACGCTTGAAGAAATCAGCCTGGGTGAATATTTTATGAGGAGGACCCCCTGGGCAATAGTAGCAGCTTCAAAAATACACTACTGGGACCTGATCAAACTAAAAAGCTTCTGCACAGCCAAGAATACAGTAAGTAAAGCAAGCAGACAGCCCTCAGAATGGGAGAAGATGTTTGCAGGTTATGTTTCCAACAAAGGTTTAATAATCAAAATCCACTCAAACATATAAGCAAGAAAAGAACAAGAGATCCCATCACAGGCTGGGCAAGGGACTTGAAGAGAAACTTCTCTGAAGAACACAGGCGCATGGCCTACAGACATATGAAAAAATGCTCATCATCCTTAATCATCAGAGAAATGCAAATCAAAACTACTTTGAGATATCATCTAACTCCAGTGAGATTAGC
>CAUYPK010032908.1:0-20874 GCA_963574355.1 Loris lydekkerianus
AAAGGGTACAGGTGATTGCACTAATGTACACAGCTATGATAAAAAAAACAAAAAACAAACAAACAACAAAAAAACAGAAAATTACCCATTTGGGTTTTGGCAAGAGGCTTGAAATACTTGCGCCAACAAGAAGGGGATTAGACCTATTAACTGCCAAAAAGGGAGGCATCTGTTTATTTTTGCAGGAGAAGTGCTACTTTTATGCCAACAGATCTGAGATCATGCAAAACAAGATCAAAACACTCCAAGAAGATTTAGAAAAGAGAAGAAAATAAATTTTAGAAAATCCCCTGTGGACAGGCCTATAGGGTTTTTTACCCTACCTTCTTCCCCTGCTACCCTTATTAACCCTTCACCTTTGGGCCCTGTATCCTTAAAAAAGGTTAGAGACAATTAAATCAGATCGAGTTCCGATATCACTGGCTGATTCACCAAGAATCTATTATTCTTCACCGCCCTCCATAGCACCAATGACGGTTAAAATTCCCAAAACTGGGACAACCTAAGACAGGATATGAAGAGGCTGCACGGTGGATTACATTCATAGTACCCAAAGACGGGTAAGATCACTCTGCGTTCAGTCAACCTAAGACAGGGACCAAACCATTGATGTTTGTATCTCCATGACGGGTAAGACTGAAACTGCAGGAGCAGGCAACCTAAGACAGGGGCTATGTGTTTCCACCATACAAAAAACAAAAGAGGGAATTGTTTGGCCCTGTCATGTGCCTGAGGTGTAGTGCAACTTCCCGAGCCCGACTAGAAGTAGATTCATCGAGCTACTTCTGTGTAGCAATGACTCAGCAAGGCCCGGCCTGAAACTGCCTCTACCTAGATACAGCCAATGTGGTACTATGACATTGGACCAACCCTGCCACACACCTCATCCTCTGCCTCCTTTCCTCACCCCTTCCCCACGCTCTATATAAGCGGCTGCTTGACACAATAAAGTTGAGTTCCTGCTTCGACAGAAAAAAAAAAATTAAATTAAATTAAATTAAATAATAAAATAAAAGGACCATTCAATGTGGCACTTCTGGCTCAAAGGAGTAGGATGTTGGCCCCATATGCCGGAGGTGGCAGGTTCAAGCCCAGCCCTAGCCAAAAACTGCAAAAAAAAGCCCCACTGAAACCTTCATAATATCTTTTTATCCCATGGAAATCTTAATATATTTTTCTGTACTCTGAACAGCAGCAGTTGTTGCAGTTTTTTTTCAAACTTTGAATTTTCTTCTTCCTTAATCTTGCAATAATATCAACTTTTAATGACTAGCTCATGGAATCTTATTCTCATGTTGGATTTTGGTAAGCACTACATGTTGCCTTTAGTCCTAGAATGAAAAAAGATTTATTCTATAACATTTCCTTCAGGGAATATGGCAAGCGCTCACTTCATGTCTATGACCACAAACACATCAAGCACTGTGGAGAGTGGACTGTGAGATAGCAGGGCTCCCACAGACTGGGGAACATTCAGGGAATGAACCTCCAGCTGTTTCTCCTCCATTCCCTAAACAGCCATATTCCTTTCTTCATGATCCCTCTACCAGAAGTCAAGTAGCTCTTTTTTTGTCTAGTTAACTACCCTGAGATCCTTGTAATCTTTCCCTTCCTTCTCCTTGTCATATTCTATAAAAGTTGAGTAGCAACCACCACATCATAATTCTCCCATTGTTTTTTTAACTATGCAAAGATCCTTTTGATCTTTCCTTCTTACTTTTTATCATATGTTAACGAAGCTGAGTAGAAGCCATTAACAAGATGATTTGTCTTTATCCAAGCCATTTTCATCTTCCTGTCCTACTGTAAAAAAAAATATATCTTTTGTTTATGCTATTTCCCTCATATTGTCTGTGCTACTCCCTGCTGGACAACCCTGTAGAGACACTATGAAATAAAGCTGATTTTGTGCTTTGGGGATGTTTGCAGCCTTCAGCTCAGTTAGCCCTACTGATTCCATCTTTTTTCTCTGTGTCTTCTCTTGTGCTGTATTTTCCTCATTTCCCCACCCATTCCACTCTGGTTTGCTCCCCTTTGCTGTGCTGGATTGCGACAAAGCACATCATATATCTCTAGTCTGAATTACCAAGGCTAACATAATCAAAATAGACTGACTGGAGCAACCATTGTAGAAAAATCACTAGCTAGTATATAACTTTGATATGGGAAATGAGATTGAGCTGGAATTTGAAGAGTAAACCTTATATATTACTGATCTCCAGTACCACACCTAAAGTAGTACTGGATAACAGTACCTGTTATATATATGTATATATATTACGTTTTGGATGAGGTTGAAATAACACCCTGGGAGGTACAGGGTTTCTCCTAAAGCTGGGAGGAATTCAAATACTCTATCTGAGGGACCTTAGATTACCACAGTCACAAAAGAATATCTCAATAGCTGACTATCACACAAACATCAGTCAATGACAGAAAGAACAACTCTATAGTTCATCACAATATTTACCAACTGAATCAAATAGGGGGTGGCTATTTCTTACTCCCACCAACTTAGAGATTAAGCTAGGAGATCTAACACAATTCACACTACTGGAAAGAGGTGAAGACAGAACAGCAGCAACTCAAGAGGGTGATCAAACCTGCCTGAACACCCCATAGCAACCCTGGACCAGCACATTTCTCTCTGGAAGGGTCAGTGATTAATCTTTGGGGAGCTAGTGACAGGGTTACAAACCATATTCTTTACTCCCAGGACTTGATTGAGTAGCCAGTTGAGGAAGAATCTGTGGAAGAACTCCAAGCATATGAAAAAATAATGGAGGAAGACTGGCCAAAGTTAACATGAAGGTATTTCTCCTGTGAGCCCTGAGGTTAAAAACATTAGGTAAAAAACAAAGAAAACCCCATCACGCTTACTTCAGAATTCTCAAGTGAGATCTTACAAGCTAGGAGGAATTAGGTCCCATCCTCGGTCTTCTTAAACACACCAATATCCATCCTAGAATTTTATATACTACAAATACTAAGTTAATTATATAAAAGAGAAGCAAAGATCTTTCTTTCTTTCTTTCTTTCTTTCTTTCTTTCTTTTTTTTTTTTTTTTTTTTTTTTTTTTGAGGCAGAGTCTCACTTTGTCACCCTTGGTAGAGGGCTATGGCGTAACAGCTCCCAGCAACCTCCAGCTCTTGAGCTTAGGTGATTCTCTTGCCTCAGCCTCCCAAGTAGCTGGGACTACAGGCACCTGCCACAACACCTGGCTATTTTTTTTTTTTTTTTTCAGTTTGGCAGAGCCAGATTTGAACCTGCCACCCTTAGCATATGGGGTTGGCACTCTACTCACTGAGCCACAGGCACTGCCTGAGAAGCAAAGATTTTTTTCAGATGAGCACACACTGAAGAAATGTGTCAAGATTAGACCTGCCCTACAGAATGTATTAAGAGGTGCATAATGCATTAATCAGTGCAATAAATACCTGCCAGTGTAAATATTTGAAAAATATTTCATGCAAATGGAAATTAAAAGAAAGCAGGTATGGTCATTCTAATATAAAATGATATAGACTTTAAATGAATAGATGTAGATGGTCATTATATAATGGTAAATGGAGCAATTCAACAGGAAGGGATAATAATTCTCAATAACTATATACCCAACATAAGTGCACCCAATTCCCACTATACCTAAGCAAAGTAATGAACAGTAGTATTTTACTTGCTGGGAAATTCATCACCCAACTGACAGAAGTGGAAAGATTCTCAGCTCAGAAAATAAAGACACGCTGGACTTAAATAGGACTTTAGAGAAAATGGGCCTAACTGACATTTACAAGACATTCTATCCATATCTACTGAATGTACATTCTTCTCAACAGCACATGAAATATTCTGTGAGATTGATCACATCTTAGAACACAAAAAATGTCTGAAAAATTTCATAAAACATAAGTTATACTATGTATCTTCTCAGATCACAGTGCAATAAAATTGCAAATTAACATCAACAGAAACACTCTATTCTATACAAAGTAATGGTAATTAAACAGATGGTGCTGAATGGTTATTGGGTAAAGAATGAGATAAGTTGAAAATTAAGATTCCTCAAACTAAATGACAAAGTGAACACAATTATCACAATTTAAGGGATTTATCAAAAGCAGTAACAAGGGGGAAATTCATTGCATTAAATGCCTACAAAAGAGACAGAAAGGTCACAAATCAAAATCTAATAAATAATCTCAAGGAACCAGAAAAGAAAGATCAAGCCAAACTCAAACCCAACAAAAGAAAAGAAATAACTAAGTTTGTGGCAGAACTAAGTGAAATGGAAAATAAGAAAATAATTTATAAGCTTAATGAAAGAAAAAGTGTGTTCTTTAAAAAAAAGATAAACAGAATGAATAACAGAATGGCAAACAGAATTTCCCATTAGATTAATGAGAAACAGAAAATAATAGCCCAAATAAGCTCAATCAGAAATTAAAAAAGGAGCTGTTTAATACTAGCAGAAATAAAAATATCATCTGGGAGTACTATGAAAAAATCTCTACGCATATAACTCAAAACTGTTGAGAAAATGAACTAATTCCTGGAAACACAACCTGTAAGACTAAATCAGGAAGAAAATACAACATGTGAATAGAACAATAATAAGCAAAATTTAAAAGCAGCAATAAAAATATTTCTGACAGAAAAGAAGCCCTGGATTCTATGGGTTCTTAGCCAAATATTTTCAGATCTGTGGAGAATTAGTACCCATACTGTAACACTTATTTTATGACAAGAGAAGGAATAAATCTTCATCAACTTGTCCTACGAAGCTAGTATCAACTTGATACCCAAGGCAGGAAAAGACTCAATGACAACAGCAGAAAACTATGGACCAACATGCCTTGTAAAGACAAATGCAAAACATTCTTATTAAAATTCTAGTAAACCAAACTGAACAACAGTAACAAAAAAATTACCACTATCCAGTGTGCTTCATCATAGAGATGCAAGGATGGTTCAATAAATGTAAATTCATAATATGTGATTCAACACATAAACAGAAGCAAAATAAGGATTATATGATCATCTCAATAGATGGAGAAAAATAACTGGACAAAATTTAGCACCCTTGTATGGTAAAAACTGTTAATAATATGCACACAGATAAAGCTTATCACAAAGTTATAAAAGTTACATATGAGAAACTTACAGTCAGAATCATACTGAGTGAGGAAAACTTGGAAGCATTCCTACATAGAACTGGAAGAAGATAAGGATTTTTTCTACTTCCATGCAACATAGTGCTGGAAGTCTTACATAGCAATCAGGCAAGAGAAAGAGATTATGGTATACAAATTGGAAAGAGGACATAAAATTATCACCCTTTACTGATGTTATGATCTTATATTTAGAAAACCACAAAGAACCAGCAAGAAACTCATAAAATTGATAGATAAATTTAGCAAAGTCTCAGGTAATATAATCAATGTACACAAGTCTGTAGCATTTCTTTATACCAACAACAGGTAAGCTGATAATCAAATAAAGACTTAATATCTTTCATAATAGTGACCAAAAATATCAGATACTTAGGAATTATATTTAATCCAGGAGTTTAAGATGTCTAAAAAGGGAACAATGAATCACCAAGGAAAGAAATTGCAGATGATGCCCCAAAATGGAGAAAACATTGTATGGATTGACAAAATTAACATTGTTAAAATGTTCATACTACCCAAAGTGATCTACAGATTCAATCAAATCTGCATCAAAATACTAATGCCATTTTTTTTCACAGATCTGGAATCAGAAAAGAGTAAAAATAGTCAAATAAATTTTAAGAAAAATGAAGAAATTTGGAAGTATTATTTTGCCAGACTTTATGCTGTATTACAAGCCTATAACAAAAAAAAGTCCTGGAATAAAAATGGTAAACCATCCAGATATTGTCAACAGATCTTTGACAAAGAAGACAACTATGTACACTGGGGGAAAGAATCTCTATTGAGTAAATCGTTCTAAAAAAGTTGGATATCCACATTTAGTACATCGAAACAGGACTATAGCTCTCAACACTAACAAAATTAATTCAAGATAGATAACAGACTTAATTATGAGGCATAAAATCATAAGGATTCTAGAAGAAAATGTTGGAAGAACTCTTCTATGTAGTGGCATAGGCAAAGAACTTTAAAGAAGATCCTGATAGCAATCACGTCAGCAACAAAAATAAATGAGATGTGATTAATTTAAAGCATTTCTGCATAGCCAAGAAAACAATCAACAAAGCAAACAGACAACCTACAGATTGGAAGAAAATATTTGCAAGATATACATCCAATAAAGAAATAATAACCAGAATCTACAAAGAACTTAAGGATGCCAGCAAGAAAAAATAAATCAAACGACTTTATTAAAAAGTGAGTAAAAGATAAAAAGAGAAGCTTTTCAAAGAAATATAGACTAATGGTCAATAAACATATTAAAATATGCTCAATGTCACTATTCATCAGGGAAATGCAAATCAAAACCACTATGACATATTACTTAATTCAAGTGAGAATCACTTTTACCAAAAGTCCCAAAACAATCGATGCTATAGTAGATGCAGGGAGAAAGTAACACTGATACATTGTTAGTGGGACTGCAAATTAGTACAACCTCTGTTGGAAAACACAGGGTGTCCATAAAGTTCAGGTGAAATTGGGACATCCTGTATATGGTGATTCCTCAAAGAACCAAAATTATGCCTATAATTTGATCCAGCAATCTCAATAGTGGGTATTTACCTGATGGAAAATAAGTTATTTTATCAAAAAAACACTTGTACCCAAATGCTTACTACAGTACAATTCATAATTACAAAGATATGAAATCAACATAAGTGGCCATCAACTGATGAGTATATATAAACACTATGGAGTGCTTTTCAGTCACAAAAAATGAAATTATTTGGCAACAACCTGGATGGAATTAGAGTTGACAATTAATTAATTGAAGGCAATTAATCCCAAATGAATTAACTCTGTAACAGAAAATCCAATATGGACTTGTTCTCACTTACAAGTGAAAGGTAAGTATACCTGGTTATACAGAATGACATAATAAATATTCAGACTCAGAAAAGGGCAAGGGAGAGGGGGGCAAGGGATGAAAAATTAATTATTGGGTAGAGTATACATTATTTGGGTGATGAATGCACTAAAACCCCAGACTTTACTACTATACAATTCATCTATGTGTCAAAAAAAGCACATGTGCTCCCCAAATTTATGAAAATCTAAAAAACAAAAAACTCTAACAAATAAAATGATAAATTTGATACTATTAAAATTTAAAATATAGGTCCTTGATATATTGTTAAAATTAAATGCAAGGCAAACACTGGGAGAAAATATTTCTTATAGTATATTGTTTTATACAGATGCCAAAAGATTTTTAATCAAAGTAAAGAACCCATTTAACTCAATAAGACAAACATTTCAATATTTTTTTCATATGGGAAAAGATTTGCATACTTCACAAAATAAGATGTACCACAGCTAATAAATACATAAAAAATTATATAACATTAGTCATTATGACTAAAAGGCATTGTAAACCCAAAATGAGATACTATACCACATTAACATTGCTAATATTATAAAATATGGTAATGCCAAGCATTGACAAAAATATGAAATCACAGGCACACTCATACAATGCTGTTTGGAATGTAAAGTGTTATAGACACTTTACAAACTGTTTGACAGCTCTTTGTAAAATTAAGTATCCACTTGTAAATATACAATATAATTAAAATTATAAACTGATAATAATTAATTTCATTTACATGTATTTTATTTAAATTATATTAAAATTTTAATATGATAAAACTAAATATGTGATACAATTATGAGTGTATATGACTCAGCATTTCTATTCCTAAGTATTTGCCCATAGAATAAAGCATAAGTTCACAAAAGCCTTTACATCCACATGTTCAGAGCAACTATAATAACAATTTCAATTTAGAAAGAATGAAATATCCATGAACAGATTAAAGGAAAACAATTTCTAGTATACCTATACAATAAGAAATTACTCAGTAATAAAAGGAATAAACACATCACGTATTTCAACATGTAAGAATATCAAAAATATTTTCTAGAATGAAAAGTTTTAAAAATGAAAGAATGAATGTAAAGTGATTTAATTTATATAAAATTATAGAATCAGAAAAATATTCTATTGTGACAAAAAACTGATCACTGTTTCTAGAGACAGAGTGCGTGATGAAAGATGTCTACAAAGGGGCATGAGGGAACTTTGTTGGATGATGAAAACTCTCTAATTCCTTGTTATGAGACTACTTATACAGGTTTTTACATTTCTCAAGACTCATCAATTTCTACACTTATGTTTTACTACAAGTAAATGATATCACAATAAAGTTAATGTTAATGTTAAAGGTAATGTTAAAGGTAATGTTAAAGGTAAAGTATTATACTATAAAAGTTATATTAATCCAATACCCTGTCTGGACTTTTGGTGCTAATTCAAACAATAACTTCTACAAAGATATATTTAGACAACAGGGTGAAGTCAAATAACCCATGATTATTTGATAATATTAAGAAACTAATCGTGTTATACATAGTCATTTTATTGAGGTTTTGTTTAAAAACAATTTCTTCATTGACTATAAATGCATTTGGTTGAATTTGAATGAAGAGATGCAAATGAAGTTTGTTTTAACACAGTATAAGTAGAAAAGTAGTAAAAAGATGTACAAATGAAGAAAAAATGATCATTTGTTGACAATTGCTGAAATATAACAAGGGGTACCAGGGAAAGAAGTTCATAATATTATAATACGTACTTTTATATCTATTCAAAAATTATAAAACCTTTACAGTTATCAAATAGCATTTTAGTATAATTACACACTTTGTGTGTGTTTAGTAAATATAATTTATAAATATATTTACATTACAGATACAAAATATGTGGGAATTGTGACTATTACTGGATGTTGGAAATTCAGATTATCATAATTGTTTTTTAATTTTTATTTGTATATAATTAAATTATTTATACAAGATATATTATTATTCATATAATTAAAATATATATCACTAATTATTAATTGGAAAATGATCAATGTGATTACTTTGTTATCAAATTGAAATTGTATTACATTTTATTCAAAAAATATGTCACCAAAACTTCCATGTTGTATTCATATTGTATTGGAAAGCACATTTTGAATATACTTCTTGAACTATTGCTCTTCTTGTACTTTTTGTTCAGAAGATTGTGTTAACTGTGATGACTTCAATTTTTTGCATCTTTACCAACTCTATCCTACACTTGCTTTTTCAGCACTTGCTATTGACTAGTTTGAAATTCCAATCTGCTCAGCAGAGCCCATAGTTCAGTCGTCAAGGGTGCTGGCCACACACACCTAGGGTGGTGGGTTCTAACCCGGCCTGGGTCTGCTGAGCAACAATGACAACTGCAACCAAAAAAAAAAAAAAAAAATAGCGGGGCATTGTGGCAGGCATCTGTAGTCCCAGGTACTTGGGAGACTGAGGCAACAGAATCGCTTTAGTCCAAGAGTTGGAGGTTGCTGTGAGCTGAGGTGCCTTGGCACTCTACCCAGGATGACAGCTGGCAAGTCTGTTTCAAAAAAAAGAAGTGCCAATCTGCTGACTCCTCTGATCACTTTTTTTAAACTTTTATTATGACTTTAAAAGATTTGCATTTTACTTCTGACACAACATAACACAAACCACGCTTTAAAAACTTATGCATAATAGTATAGTAGAGAGGCAGCATCCTGTGGCCAAAGTGTATGTGCTTAGTGAAATTCAAATGGTTTAAAACCACAACCCTGACATCAGGAGAGTGTCTTTAAACACATTACTAAACTCCACAGCATCTTAATTTTCCTTCTATTTTAAAATAGAAATAACTAGTGTTACCTTCAAGGACAGGACATAGGAGATAAAAGCTTGTGAGGCATTTACAACATAATAGGTGTTTGGTAAATGTTGGTTCTCTTTTCCTCTAGCCCCATATGTAATTTCTATGTATCATTCAAATTTTACTAATCTCCCTTTTCCTAGGAAAAAAAAAATTCTGCACTTTAATAAGTTTAAATGAAGTGATCTGAAGAACTGAGGTATTTCAAACTGATTAATGAAAAGAGATGGAAATCAAGTAAAGAATAGCTTGTTAAATACATAAAATCTCCACTGCCATAGTTAACACTACTTCCATAGAACTTTTCTTGATTGCCAAAATTATGTGGCCTCTTCCGTCTTTCAAGTTTGCTTAAACCACACACTTTTTTTTTGACATATTCTCTAATTTATTCTGTAGTGTTACTTTTATTAAGGCATTATCTCCCTAGTAATTTATAATATTTTATGATATAATCTCTATTTTAGTTACCTTTGTATAAATTAAAATCTCCATCACAATGCCTTCAAAACAGTAGGCACACAGAACTTGCTTTGAGAGTAGGAGTGGTAAACTTTAAGAACAGAAGAGTGGTGATGATTGGAATAGGAAGCATCTTATGTATGATATATAAGACATGAAAGTTGCTATCCCATTTAAAAAAAAATAGGCAGTAAACATAGTAAAGATAAATGTGTGTGCTATATTTATAGTGCTTAAAGAAAAAAATGTATCAACAATGTAGAATGAAGGAGTCAAATTAGTAAGGATATATTAGAGAATGTTTGGCTAAAGACAAAAAAGTAGTGTTTTTATGAAAGAAAGCATCACATCTCACATTTATTCCACTCCTAGCACCAAAGAGACAAACACTCAAAATTACATCAGCATTGAGGGCATAGTTGTAGATATTAGCAATATACAGGATCTCAAACAAATGTATCAAGATAAAATATGCAAAATAATTAACTTTGAAGTTGGTGGTAGATGGAAATTCTAGGGTCTATACAGGACAGATGGACAAGATAATTAAAGTCAGCTTCCAAGACTCTGTAAGATGAATTAATATGTGTCTTTCTTCTACATTACCTCCAGGGTCTCAAAGACCTACAAAGACGATACAGGTGATACTCATATAGATACCAAAAAGAAATAAACAAGTTTTTTCTTTGCAGGAAACAATCAGAAAAGATAAAAAAGTAAATAAATAAAAACAGAATTAAAGAGCTACTACAGAAGCAGTGGGATGAGAAGAAATAACATTCCAGAAAACAGAAAACTTTTCAGAAGCTGAGGATTTTCATCTTTCTCCTTCCTGAGGAAATTTAAAAATTCTGGGCATGTGCCAGATTTGAAAATCTAAGTGTGGTTCAAGTAGAAGTCTACTGCTTGAGACAAAGAAAATAGCAAACTGGTACTCCTGTGTGGCTTAAGTGAAAAAAACCTAGAATCTTTATAGTCTCAAACACACAGCCAAGATATTTGCCATATTCTGAATCTAAACAGCGTAGGACAAAAGAATGAAGCCACAAATCTATAAAAATAGAGTGGAAATTCTTCTATGCAGTCTTGTTCATAAACCTACTCTTCTACTCAGGTGAGAGGCAAAGACTTTCCTGCATAGAAACAGCAAAAATACAACAGAGGAGAGTTGACTCACTGGAACTTCACAAGACTTGTCATTCAGGATATGGATGGTAGAAGACTGAGAATGTAAAATTTGAATTTTCAGAGAAATATTGCTGAAGACAAAGAATCCAGAAAAACTTTTGGTCACTGTAAGACATATTAGTGGTAAAATTGGAAGTTTGAAGGAGTTCTAACACACTAGTAATCATCCTGGAAACATCTACTAAATTCTAAAGCTGCGCTGAAATGGGATACAAAACATAAAAATAAATAACTTTGAATATCAAAGTGAAGATTTCCACAAATCATTCGTGGAGATAAAGAAAAATCCTAGTGAATCCTCAGAGGAAAATGCCCCATGGCCACAGCCTCAGAATGGGCAAAAATTAAAAAACAAACAAACAAACAAAAAAAAAAAAAACCAGTGGTCGCAGAGCCTTACAAAAACTGTAATCTATCTTCAACACAGTTCTGTTCTTGATTTGTTGATTTGTTTAAGGTGACAAACTCTTCCTCTCACATCTGCTCAGTATTTAAATGTATAAACCCTTTGGTAAAACATAACATCATCAGGAGTCTAAATGGTTCTTTTATGTATAGTAAGCAGAATCGAGTAAAACTTTAATGAAGACAATTACACATGACACATAAACAAGAAGGAAAAAAATCAGGAGAAACAAACCATAGGTATTCTGGCATTTGTGTTAGCAGAAGACAACTTTATATATGATTGGATACCTGATTACACTCCCACTCTAAACAACCATAAAACATAAATATGCACACATACTAACACACACACACACACACACACATATATATATATATCTTCACATATATAGACATACATACTGTAGTAGGTTGAATTTTATTTCCAAAAAAAAATGTTCAACTCCTAAACCCCAGTACATGAAACTGTTACCTTATTTGACAGTATGATATTTGCATATATAATCAAGCTAAGATGAAGTCATTCTAGATTAGGATGGCCTCTAAAGAGACTGGGGCCCTTATATGGAAACATAGAGGTACAGATAGAGAGAAGTTGGCCATGTAAAGAAAGAGTCAGAAATTAAAATAACGAACCTATAAGCCAATGAATGCCTTCTGGAAACATTATAAGCTAGAAGGAATAAAGTAATTTTTTTTTTTTTTTCTTAGAGGGATGAGAGAAAGTATGACCCTGCCACACCTTGATTTTAAAATTCTATCCTCACCAACTCTGATGAAATAAATTTCTGTACTTTTAATCTATCTAGTTGGTAGAAATGCATTATATTGGACCTATGAAACTAACAAATATAGTGGGTCACTATGAAAGTTTTGAGACAGACTATGTTATGGTCCATTATTTCACTCCCAAGAACCACAGTCAATAGCATCTTTTCTGATTCACTCATACAAGTTTCAACTTTTTCATGTTGTCAGTAAGTCTTCATTTACTTCTGTTTCTGTGGTTTTTATGATTATTGATTTCTATGTATCTCAAAACTTTCACGATGACCCACATATGTGTTTACATTTTAATAGGTACTGGATTTCAACAACAACAACAAAAAAAGTTTATAACCCTTGAGAAAGTAAAGCACATGAGTTGAGATCCATATTCATCCCACCATTTTTCCTAAATAATTTTCTCAATATGTGGCTAAGGTAAATAGAGCCTAGGGAACAAACACAAAACAACATAGTTGGTGAAAGAGGAAATGAAAGTAGATTGAAGTTTGAGACTTCCAAAGTGGCTAAGATTCACGTGGCAGGATAGAGAAGAAGAGGAAGCCACAGAGATTGAGGTGCAGATCTCTGAATAAATGATTATGTCAGATCCTTGGAAAACTCTTAACTTACAGAAGTTTGGGCAAGAATCTAGGAGACGTAGCAGAGGATAAGTATTGGGAAGCTAGGGAGTGAACACATCACACAGTGCACAGAAAACATTGAGGTTCAAGTCTAGTTAGAGTAAATAGATCTTGGTAAACACACTAGAGGTTTTTTTGAGAACCTAACAACCATATCCCAGAAGTAAGGAAAGCATATTCTAGTAAGCACTACATCAGGTAAGTAAAGATGTAATTAAAATATAGGCTAGAAAAACTGGAAAACAAGCTTCAGTGTGATTAAAATGACGCTCTGCTAATAAACCACATGCAGGGGAAAATATATAATATTCCAGGTACAAAGATTAAATAATCAAGATTTTACTCAAGATCTTAGGAACAATACATGGAAATAAAGGATCAGACACATAAAAAATCAGAAAAAAGTGACCATTAATGAAGTAACAAAAATTTATAAAAACAGATCTAGATTTGGTCCACATACAGTAGAACATTTGTAAGTTGACCACCCAAGGGACCATAACAAATTGATCAACATATGAAGATGATCAAAGTAAGGAACTAGACCTACTGGTACATATATATATATATATTTATATTTATATTTTTATATATATATTTATATTTCATATATATGAAAATTAGGTCAACATAAAGAAGTGGCCAATGTAGGGAGGTAAACAACTATGAAGATTCTACTGTATTAAAACTAACATGCTATAATTAGAATATCTATGATTAATGTATTAGCTGGGTGCAGTGGTGCTGGTCTGTAGTCCTACCATCTCAAGAGGCTGAAGCATGAGGATTTGTTGACTCAGGAGTCTGAAGCATAAGGATTGGTTGCAGCCAGTAGCTAGCTCAAGGCTGTGGTGTGCTATGATTATATCTAAAAATAGCCACTGAACTCCTGCTTGGGCAACATACTAAGATCTCATCTGAAAAAAAAAATACATAAATTAATAAATAAATAAAAATACTATGTTAATGAAAATAAAGGGGAAAAGGAAAATAGTTTAGTGGCCAAGAAACACATGAAAAATGCTCACCATCTCTAATCAATACCAAAATGAAAATAAAAAGTACAGTGAGAAAATGCTAACTTCAATGAGAATGGCACTTATCAAAAAAATCCCCAAACAAGTGCTGATACAGATGTGGAGAGAAAGGAACACTGATACATTTTTGGAGAGACTTCCATACTCTATGGAAGGAAGTATGTACATACATCAAATAACTGAAAGCAAACCTACTTTTTGGTCAAGCAATCCCAAGGTATTTACTCAGAGTAATGGAGATATTTTATAACACACACACACACACACGCACACACACACACTTGAATACTCAGCACACAGAATTTGTATTTGCAAAGATGCAGAAACAAACCAAGTGCCCAAGAATATGTGAAGGGATTAATAAAATGTTTTACATGTATTTCATGGAGTACTACTTATACATAAAAGAAAATAGTGATCTAGTATCATTTGTAACAAAATGTATAGACCTGAAGACAATTATTGTAATTAAAAGTATTGTAAGAATGGAAAAAAAAAAAAAACACCACATATAATCAATATTAACTTGAAACTAGTCTATCAACATGTATATGTACATATGAAAGTAAAACTCAATGGGAATCAGGTAGGTGGGAGTGGGGAGGGGGAGTTGGGTTAATTTCTACCTAAAAGGTATAATGCACATATTTTGGGTGAAGGATACACTTATAACTTTGACCTGAAACATAAAAAACAAACCTATGTAACCAAAAATCTGTAATATTTTGGGGAAAAAAACTAAAGCTTATATAAATATATCAAATATACATTCCATAACTTTGAAAAGCAATATTTGAATCTAAGAACTTATTGTTTTAACTTCAGATAAAACATAACAGGAGACAATATTAGTCAACATAAAGAAACATATACAGAAAATATTGAAAGTGAAGAATGGAGAGAAAAAGAGGAAACACTAATACAAGATCAAGGAACATATGAGTCACAATGAAAATATCAAACATGCATATAATCAGAATCCTAAATAATGTGAAAATCAATGAAATGGAAACAACAAACATTTTCAAATCTGACAAAAATCTGCAATCTATAAATTCAAGAAAATCAGCAAATAAACAAGATAATGTTTTTAAAATATGAACATATAATTTTATAGCTATCAAATATTGCTTAACAAAAAGATAAATTATTGAGATTTACAGATTTTTTAAATGCTGAATGTATTCATTACTGGTATATCTGAACTAGGAAACAAACAAACAAAAAAAAGACAAATATGTGACAAAATAAAAATACCTTCAAAATACAATGATAATAATGTCTAATTAAATTTGTACCACATGGAAAATATATAACCATGAAGGAGAGTTAAAAGACAGAAATTTAGCAAGTAACCTGGTGGATTAGAGCTGCACCAAGACAGAAGGTTGAAGAATGCACATCAACCCCACTGAGGTGAGCTGTGACCCAAAGGATACAAACAAAAGGTACAAAATCCATCACCAAGCAGACAGAAGTCCCCTCCCCCATGAGAACGGCTCGGAGTGCCCCATAAACAAATGAGCAGAGTTCAAACATCCTCCTACTACACTTCACAGGAGAGACCCTCTAAAAACTGGACCTACCTCCCATACTAGGGTGCCACAGCGTTCTCCTGCCAGGCATAAAATGGTATAAAACTGTATATATTCTCTACCTGCAATTCTGAGCTCCCAGAACTCCCTTCCACTCTCACTCTGAGATCTGGAGGACTGTCCCCCAGGAATCCAGATTTTTGGGTGATTTCTCAAGCAGTGTGGACAGGGCCTAGACTGCAGCTTGTCAGTGCTGATTCTGTGGCACAGGAGTGAGGAGAGGACAGTTGGCTGAGAGGGAACCACACTGGGGCAGCAGTGCCTTGAGGTGCAGAACACCAGCAGTTCTTGGCAAAAGGGTTCACTTCCAGATATTCTGAAGACACACCCCCTGTCTCCCTGGGCAACCAGAGGAGGCCAGGCATCTTCTCAGGTGGCAATCACGACAGAACATATCTGGGATAGAAACGCAGGCCCCGTGAGTAAAGGGTTTGCCTGAGGTGGTACCGACAATGGTGGAGTGCGGGACTAGAATATGCACACACAGATCTGGTAAATTTCCAGGGCAGGGCTGACCCAGAGGACCACTTTTCTGAGCCTAAGATGCACCCAGCACTCAGGGGATTATTAGCCTATACACAAAGGAAGGCAGGAGGCTAGAACTGACAACTAACCGAAATCAAACCTACAAGAGTAAAGACACGGCCTGAGGTGCAGGCTCTGGGAACTCAAAACAGCTTCCCTTCCGCAGGGGAATTTAGCAGGGACAGAAAAAAATTCCCACAAAGTTCTGTTTTGTTCTGTTCTGACAGTAACATCAATCAGGGGTGGGGCTGAAACTGAGTGAACACCCCCAGCCTCCATCAAATGCCCGAGGTTGTAAGGCCTCACCTCCCCCTGATGGATAGAGGCAAACTGCAATGGCCTGGCTGAGCAGAAATAGATTTCCTTGTGATTCAGGCAGATACAACCCCCTGGAGTACGTGTTCACTAGCGGCAACTGGGTCACAGCCCTGCAGGGATATCAGTGACTGGTTGTGACAGAGGTGCAAGGTGGGGAAGAAGGCATCAACCTTCCCAGACTAAACTATTTGCTGGGTGGGTCCTCCTGACTTCATGGAGCACCGGAGCAAGTCATATCTGAGTTGTCACCAGTTGTCACCCTGTGCTGACTGAGACAATTGATTTGAACCTTTTGAACTGAGCCAGTCACCCAAGGACTATTCAAGTGGTGCCCTGGGTGTGTGGTTGTAGGAAGATTTGAGATTCCTTTTCCAATTGTTTCCTGTGGGGGGTTGAGTGACTTAATCGCTGTTATTTATTCACAGCTAAGACTTCAAACCAGAGTAACTGTTTCACTAGGGTCAGACAGAGACCAGCTGAAAACAAGAAAGAACCACTTAGCCCCACCACACCAAACAGGTCCCCAGTTTCTCAGACCATAGCACTGTACAGGTCCTTGACAAAGCTCCAGGGGGAAAATCAAATGGTGTAAAACAATCATGGGGCAGAATCAGTGGAAAAACTCTGGTAACATGAATAACCAGAATAGATAACCTCCCCCCTGGGAAAGATATGGCAGATATAACTGAAGATCCCATTCATAAACAGCTGGCCCAGATCTCAGAAATCTAATTCAGAATTTGGATTGCAAACAAGATTAATAGAATGGAGGAAAATTTGGAATTATAAATTTGAGGAACAATTCAAAAGTCGGAATTAGAAATTCGAGAAGAAATTCAAAAGTTGTCTCAAGAATTTAGAGAATTTAGAGGCAAAACCACCAAAGATTTTGAGGCACTGAAACAAGAATCTGCAGCCCTCAAAGATCTGAAAAATACACTAGAATCCCTCAGTAACAGAGTGGAGCAAGCAAAAGAAAGGATTTCTCACATTGAAGACAAAGCTTTTGAACACTCCCAAACTTTCAAAGAGGAAGAAAAATAGAGAGCAAAAATGGATCATTCTCTCAGAGAGCTCTGGGATAATTCGAAGAAAGCTAATATCCACCTCATTTGAATCCCTGAAAGTGATGAAGTGGCCTTGCAAGGCACAGAGGCCTTTTTCCATAAAATTCTAAAAGAGAATTTTCCAGACACGCCAAAAGATTCTGAAATTCAGATAGCAGACAGTTTCAGAACCCCAGCATGACTCAATACGAAGAAGACATTCCCCAGGCATATCATACTTAACCTCACCAAAGTTAATATAAAGGAGAAAATTCTGAAAGCAGCCAGACGTAAGAAATCTATTACCTACAAAGGGAAGAATATTAGAATGAGTGCAGATCTCACTGCTGAAACTTTTCAAGCCAGAAGAGGGTGGTCATCAAATTTTAATCTCCTAAATCAAAATAACTTTCAACCCCAGATCCTGAGTTTCATTTATGATGGAGAAATTAAATACTTTAATGACATTCATATGTTAAAGAAATTTGCCATAAACAAACCAGCTATTCAGGATACTCTCAGAACTATGTCAAATGGTTCAAAAAACTCAACACCGAAAATTTTACCAGACGTATCAATATTCTCCATTACTTTGAATGAATAAAACTGTCTTCTAAAGAGGGACAGGCTAGCTGACTGGATACAAAAACTCAGGCCAGATATTTACTGCATACAAGAGTCACATCTTACATTAAAAGATATATATAGACTCAGGGTGAAAGGATGGTCATCCATATTTTAGGCAAATGGTAATCAGAAAAAAAACAGGTGTTGCAATTCTATTTGCAGACACAATAGGCTTTAAACCAACAAAAGTAAAAAAGGATTAGAAGGGTCACTTCATATTTCTTAAGTGTAACACTGAATATGATGAGATTTCAATTATTAATATCTATGCACCCAACCAGAATGCACCTCAATTTATAAGATAAACTCTAACAGACATGAGCAACTTGATTTTCTCCAGCTCCACAATAGCCAGAGATTTCAAAAATCCTTTAGCAGTGTTGGATAGATCTTCCAATAAGAAGTTGAGCAAAAAATTTTAGATTTAAACCTAACCATCCAACAGTTGGATTTTGCAGACATCTACAGAACATTTCATCCCAACAAAACTGAATACACATACTTCTAATCAGCCCAAGGAACATACTCCACACATTGATCACATCTTAGGTCACAAGTCTAACCTCAATAAATTTTAAGGACTAGAAATTATTCCTTGCATCTACTCGGACCACCATGGAATAAAAGTTGAACTCAGTAACAACAGGAATCTGCCTACTCATACGAAAACATGGAAGTTAAATAACCTTATGCTGAATGATAGCTGGGTCAGAGATGAGATTAACAAGGAAATTACCAAATTTTTGGAACAAAATGACAATGAAGATGCAAATTATTAGAACCTCTGGGGTACCAAAAAGGCAGTCCTGAGAGGGAAATTTATAGCACTCCAAACCTTCTTCAAGAGAACAGAAAGAGAAGAGTTAACAACTTAATGGGACAATTCAAGCAACTGGAAAAGGAAGAACATTCCAACCCCAAACCCAGTAGAAGAAAAGAAATAACCAAAATTAGAGCAGAACCAAATGTAATTGAAAACTAAAGAATTATACAACAGATCAATAAATCAAAAAGTTGGTTTTTTGAAAAGGTCCATCAAAGAGATAAACCTTTGGCTAACCTAACCAGGAAAAAAATGAGTAAAATCTCTAATCTCATTAATCAGAAATGACAAAGACAAAATAACAACAGACTCATTAGAAATTCCCAAAATCCTTAATGAATATTACAAAAAAAAAAAAAAATTATTCTCAGAAACAATAAAATCTGAAGGAAATTGACCAATACTTGGAAGCACGTCACCTTCCAAGACTTAGCCAGAATCAAGTGGAAATGTAGAACAGGCCCATATCAAGTTCTGAAATAGCATCAACAATACAAAATCTCCCTAAAAAGTAAAGCCCGTGACCAGATGGCTTCAAGTCATAATTCTACCACACCTTTAAAGAGGAACTAGTACCTATATTACTCAACCTGTTCCAAAACGTAGAAAAAGAAGGAGGACTACCCAACACGTTCTCTGAAGCAAACATCACCCTAATCCCCAAACCAGGAAAAGACCCAACAAGAAAAAAAGATTATAGACCAATATCACTAATGAATGTAGATGCAAAAATATTCAACAAGATCCTAACAAACAGAATCCAGCTTACATCAAACAAATTATACATCATGACCAAGTCAGTTTTATCCCAGGGTCTCAAAGCTGGTTCAATATACGTAAATCTATAAGTATAATTCAGCACATAAATAAATTAAAAACCAAAGACCATATGATTCTCTCAATTTATGGAGAAAAATATTTTGATACTATCCAGCATCCCTTCATGATCAGAACACTTAAGAAAATTGGTATAGAAGAAACCTCAGACTATACTATAAATTGATAGTGATCAAAATAGCATGTTACTGGCACAAAAACAGAGAATTAGATGTCTGGAACAGAATAGAGAACCAAGAGATAAATCCAGCTACTTACAGTTATTTGATCTTTGACAAGCCAATTAAAAACATTCAGTGGGGAAAATATTCCCTTTTTAACAAATGTTGCTGGGTGAACTGACTGGCAACCTTCAGAAGACTGAAACTGGACCCATACCTTTCACCATTAAATAAGATAGACTCTAAATGGATTAAATATTTAAACCTAAGACATGAAACTATAAAAATACTAGAAGAGAGTGCAGAAAAAACCCTTGAAGAAATCGATCTCGGTGTGTATTTTATGAGGAGGACCCCCCGGGCACTTGAAGCAGCGTCCAAAATACACTACTGGGACCTGAACAAACTAAAAAAACTTCTGCACAGCCAAGAACACAGTAAGCACAGCAAGCAAACACCCGCAGAATGGGAGAAGATATTTGCAGTTTATGTCTCTGACAAAGGTTTAATAAAAAAAATC
>CAUYPK010032911.1:0-15276 GCA_963574355.1 Loris lydekkerianus
GGGGTCTTCAGGGCAGGTTTCCTCCTCAGCTCCATGTTCCAGGTGTGTCAGGATGGGTCCAGCCTCACAGAGACTTCATCAGTGCATCCTCAGGGAGGTTTCCTCCTCAGCTCTGAGTCCCAGGTGTGTCAGGATGGGTCCAGCCACACAGAGGACTTCACCAGGGGGTCTTCAGGGCACGTTTCCTCCTCAGCTCTGAGTCCCAAGTCTGTCAGGATGGTCCAGCCACACAGAGGACTTCACCAGTGCATCCTCAGGGCAGGTTTTCGCCTCAGCTCTGAGTCCCAGGTGTGTCAGGATGGGTCCAGCAGCACAGAGGACTTCACCAGTGCGTCCTCAGGACAGGTTTCCTCCTCAGCTCTGAGTCCCAGTTGTTTCAGCATGGGCTCATAGACACAAAGAACTTCACCAGGGCATCTTCAGGGCAGATTTCCTCCCTAGCTATGTGTCCAGATGTGTCAGAATGGGTCCAGCCACACGAGAGAGGACACAGGCCAGGATAGACAGGGACCTGGTGCCAGGAACTTGGGGCAGGTAGGGCTGTCCCTGGAAGCTCATACTAAGGCGGCTGGGGTTCTCCAGAATTGCTGTGGGCATTCCCCCTACAGATGTAGGTAGGAGTTGGAAATGAGGGAATGTGGGGATGGGGTAGGTCGGGGGGGGGGGGGGCAGGTGAGGCAAGTCAGGCACTCAGGTCTTCTGGGCCGCACTCATCTGTAACCTGGGCTCACTCTGGCTTCTGCACAGTGGTTGCTCCTACACCTTGTGCCTCTCAGAAGAAAAGGAGGTTCCAATATGTGGTCACTTCTGCTTTCCATTAAAAACATCAAAATGAAAGGTTTTTCCCTCAGGGTTTTGCCAGAACATGGGTTTGTGTTATACACAGGAGCATATGATATGTGACGGAATATGATATATACATATTATATATATTAGCCCAACATATATTATCAACTGCTGTAATTTATATCATACACCACTCAGGTGGGGGTGGCAAGATCCAAAACTTCTAATGAATCAAGCTGCAAAACATAAAGTTTGGAAGTGACAAGTCCAAACACTGGGGCAGCTTCACAACATGTCTCTGCTTCCACTCCAGCATCTGGATTGATCTTTTTAAAAGTAAAGCACAAACAATGATGTTGCTGCACAAAACCCTCCCAGGACATCCTGATGCTGAGCTCTGCAGCCTCATCGCCTTCTATAGAAGCTTTACTTGCTGGCTCCTGCCTCATTCCTTACACCTTTCTCTACTTCTCTTCTGTTGCAAAATCTGCCCTGAAATTGCTTGTTTTCTTTCCAAGTTCATCCTCTTCTTAGGGATTTTTCATTTGTTCTTCCCTCTGACTCTAACAGTAGCCTCCCAGAAAGTCAGGTGACTTGTTACCTCTCAGTTCATTCTGGTCTTTCCTAATTTACACCTTTCTTTTTAAAACAGCTCTCTGAACCTCCCATCACTCTCTTAATTTATTTTCACCTCCACAGCATTTACACTGTGCTAACTGTGCTTTGATGGGTGTACGTATGTGTGTGTATGTGCTGTTAAATTGCATTACATAAGTTGACTTCATGGCTGTCCCTCCCACTGGAATGAAAGCTTCATAAAGGCAGAAATTTTACACCTTGTTGATTGTCATATTCCTAGAGCAGTGTTTTACAACCTATTTTATTTCACAGCACATTTGAGCCCATAAACTTCTGTGCCACACTTAAATTACGTTGATTCAAAACAAGAGTCAAAAAAAAAGAATATACATATTGTGCTTTGAACTTCTTTTGAAAATAATTTAATTAATGATCATTAAAATTTTTCATGGCACACTGGTTGAAAATCACTGTGCTGAAGCCTAGTCCTGTACCTAGCACTTTGTAAGTGCCCTGTAAATTTCTGTTGTAGACATTAAATGAGTTAATGTATATAAAGCATTTAACACAGTTCCATGTAAGAAATAAACAAAAACTATTATTTATTACTATTATTTTTATATTAACAGTCTGAAAAATAAATATGGATCTATGTTTCTAGAAGGTTTGTGTTAACAGAGTTAATTTGTTATGGAAGCAATCAACCACGCCTGTTTTTCCAGAAAACTGGTATCTATCATCTATTAAGTTACTTAAAAAAAAAAAAAAAATCTGTAACTGGGATCCAAATTAAATTAATATCTTTTTTGGAACTGGTCCACCATGATACAAATTGCCCAGAGAGACATTTTTATGTTGGCCCCTGATTTCACCCTTATAAGGATAAGAATGAAACAAAGAATGCAACTTCTGGGAGACCAGCACCAAGTTCTTCAGATGTTTCCTACATTATGTGTATTTAAAAACAAGAGTAATCCACAGAGAGAAAGAAAGAAGAAACACAGGAAAATAAGTTTGTCGAGGTTGTGTTTGCTCAATTCCACTGTTAATCAAACAAGGCAACCCAGAGAGAAGAGAATTAAGTGGTGTCTCTTCCCTACAGCACTTAATGAGTTCTGCCCAGAAGACTAAGAAAGTGAGAATTCTATTTCAATTGGACTCATGAACTTGAACTATCAAAAAATATGAAGGAGAAGCAACACACAGAAAAAAATGTCTAAACTTGTGAAATACCTGTTTGGGGTTAGAAAATGAAATGGTAAATGATACTATAAAATAAAACAACTATAGAAAGCTATATCATCTTTTAAAAGTTTTCAGATAACTTATAAATCTTACCTGAAGTAAGATACAATATCCACGTGTTTTTAGTATTTTTCCTCTCTACTAGCAATTGGATTCAACAGTTATGGAAGATCCTTTTGTCTTACATGTATACACAAGGAAGAGTTATTTTTGAGTAACAGTTCTTAACAGGGGTGATGTTGACATTTTTGGTGCAAAAATACTTTATTATGAGGGCCTGTCACATGCCTGGAAAGGCATTTATCATCCCTTGCTCCTCACAGCACTCAATGCCTGCAAACCATCCCAGGTTTGATGGTATGGTGACAACTAAAACTGTGCACATTTTTAAGTGCCCTCTGAGAGGGGAAAGAATACTATACAATCTCCACCTGAGAACCAATCGTAGAGACATTCATGAATAAACAGTCAAAACCAAACTAGTCTGATTGAACTCCTCTGTAGGCTGCTCACATCACTTTATTCACTATTTTCACTATGCTCAATAGAAATTTATTTCTGTGTTTCATTGTATTTATGCACATAATTATTCATTTTTACGTGATTGTTTTTTGATTTCTAACTAGGTACTAGGCTGTGACCAAAGCCCATAAAAATCCATACTTGCCTGCAACTTACCATTCTAGAGGGGGAGAAATAGACAACAGTCAAATACTAAGTAAGACATGGTAATAAATGCTAAGGTGAAAAAATAACACAAGATGAGGTATGGAGAGTACAGTGAAGGAGAACAATTAATTTGACATGAGGGATCAGGAAAGTCCTAACAAAGGTAACATTTTGGTAAAGATGTGAAAGGTTTGATAGAGACAGCTGTGCCGAGTCTGCACTGAGGGGTGTGCCATGCAGACTTCTGGGGAAGAAGTGTCCAGGGAGAGGAAGTGTCCAGGGCACAGGGCATGCAGCAGGACCACATCTGCTTTGTCCACAGACATGCAGCAGAGGGGGAAAAGGTAACAGTGTTAGATATGGGGAGAGAGATGTGTATTTTTCTTCTCTTTTAGACACAATCTCACTCTGTTGCCCAAACTAGAGTGCCATGGTGTCAGCCTACCTCACAGCAACCTCAAACTCCTGGATTCTAGATTCTCCTGCCTCAGCCTCCTGAGTAGCTGGGATTACAGGTTCCTGGTACAAGGCCCTACTAATTTTTCTATTTTGGGTAGAGAAAGGTCTTCCTCTTGCTCAGGCGAGTCTTGAATGGCTGAGCTCAAGCTATCCTTCCACCTCAGCCTCCCAGAGTGCTAGGATAACAAGCATGAGCCACCACACCCAGCCCAGAGATGCGTTAAAAGGCACAAAATCATTGCTAGATAGGAGGAATAATTTTTATTCCTCAATATAGCATTGTAGGATGACTATGATTAACATTAGCATATTACACGTATTCAATTTCAAAAAATTAGGAGGAGGATAATGAATGTTCCCAACACAAAGAAATGATAAATCCTTGAGATGATGGATATGCTAATGTCCATGATCTGATCACTGTACAGTATATGTACAAAAACGCCACAATGTACCCTGTGTGCACACGCATGCACGCACGCACACACACACACACAAATGGCCACTATCATATCCTCTGTTTCACTCTTCACTACTCAGACTATAGTCACTGACTTCTGATGCTGATTGCCTACTCAAACCCTGGCTCCTTTTAATTCACATGAGTGAAGGTCTGTGCTAGGGTTGTCTTTGTATTATAAGATATTGGCATAGAAGAGTCAATCACTGTTGAAAGAACTGTTGCTTTTGTTCAGGACTGTGGTCAGGCTGCCATGTTACATTATTTCTGCCAAGGTCTCAGACCTGCAGGTCCCTGAGTGACCACCAGAGGCCACTGTCATACCTCTCTGCAGTGGTGTACTTCCGCTGAAAGCTTTCAGGAACTAGAAAAGTTCTATCATTTAAAAACTTTTTTGTTGCTCTTACTATATGCAGAAACCTAACACATTTCAAAAATAAAACCTATTTAAAGAATACATGAATGATTTCAAGTTTTCCAATCTTTGGCAAAGTAACGTAATTCCTTCTGCAGGTAGACAAGCAAATGCATGGTGATTTCTTTTGATTATTTGAGAATAAAGTTGAAGAGAAACAATGACTAAGAGTGTGAGGAACCAATACAGAGTTGTGAATTTTTAATAAATGGTTAAATGCTCTACTTTAAGTTTAATTAAAAGTATTTTCAAAAGCGAATTAACTATGGGTAATGTCTACTTAATATAAATTTAGAAATTAATTATAATGTAACAACTGCTTTCCCTGTTAAGTAAATATTAATAGAAAAGTAAAACTTCTAAAATTTAAGTAATTTTTAATGCAATTTAGTAGGTAATTACAGTCCTGGGCCTTTTAAAGAATCTATTCAATTTCCTGCTTTTTAAAACAAGTACAATACATAAAAACTATTTACATAAAAATTGTAATGGTATCACCTTTCATACATTCATATACATATTACATATTAAAAGGGCCAGATTATTTGGATTATTCTCATTTCATTAGTAGGAAAAAAGTAGCTGTTACAATATAGTATGAAATGCTATAATGCAGTGTTCCGTGAAAGCATTTATTACACTTGTAGGGTGATCGGGGGTTTGTGAGTGGGTGTAGGCTCTTAGGCTTTATGAAGGATGTGAGATATCTGAACCAAATCCCCTCTCCCTACCTCCCTTCACCATGACCCATGACCCATAACCATAACCCAAGTTATACATTTCTCTGATTGCTGAGATTGTTCCCAAAATGATGTAAGACATTGGCCAACAGACTTTAAAAGCTATATAACTCTAATCACAACATATAAAAAGAAAACTGTAACTCAGCACCTCATAGCTAAATTTCTAAAATTAAGGACAATGAAAGATTGTTAAGCAAGTGAAACAAAGGCCAGTTGTTATTAATGGTGCAATGAGAAGACTATTGGGTGATTTTTCAATAGAAACTTTGAAAGAGGGAATACAAAATAATAACATCTGATACAGTCTGAATATTTCAGTGTTGGAGATGGGGCCTAATGGGAGGTGTTGTGGTCATTTAGAAGGATCCTTCATCAATGGCTTGGTGCTACTACCTAATGAGTTCTTACTGTATTAGTTTCCATGAAAATTAATTATTTAAGAAAAGCCTGGTACCTCCTTCCTCTCTCTCTCTTGCTTCTGTCCCTTCAACTTGTGTGTGATTCCTGATCCTCTTTGCCTTTTGTCATGAATGCAAATCTTCTTGAGGTCCTCACCAGAAGCAGATGCTTGTGCCATGATTCTTGTACATTCTGCAGAACCCTGAGCAAAATAAACATCTTTTTTTATAAACTACCCAGCTTCAAGTTTATCTTTATAACAATGTAAAAGGAGTAAGACAACATATTTCAAGTATTAAAAGAAGAAAAGCTCTAAACTAAAATTACAAACCTGTAGAAATCATTCTTGAAATCTAAAGCTGAAATAATGATATTTGCAGGTTAGAAAAATTGTTGAGAGGGTTAATGTCTAAGTACACTAATAGAAATTCTTCAGACACAAGGAAGTACATCCTAGTTGAAGAATGAAATGAAATTACAGAAGAACACCAGAAAAGTGAATATAGAGTGAATATAAATGAATATTGACTACTTAAAATGACAATAATAATGATGTCTTTGGGAAATTATAATATATATACACTACATAGTATAACATAAATACAATATATAATATATGTACAATAATATACATGACAACAATAATACAAAGGGGAAAGAAAAAATAGAATTAAACTGCTATAAGTTTCTTACATATTTTAGAAAATGGTAGCTGTATTAATCTAGGTAATAATTTTCAAAATCATGTTATAATCTTTAGATCAATCATTGAAGGAATAATAAATGAATGTAAGAATAGAAAATCCAATAGAGCAGGAAAATGGAGTAATAAAAAGAACTACAAGAAAATTAAGAAACAATGAGAAAAGTGGTTAGAGTATAGATTAAAATCCAAGTATGAACTATTCAGTAATTGCATAAGAGTTATTTTTTATCTTGATTCCAGTGGAAGACATAAAAATGTTAACATTTTATTCATCAAATAACATTTTTAATGTTAAGCTATGACAGAACTGAACTGAAAGAAACAGTAGACAATTCAATAATCATTGGAGGGTGTAACACATGTCTCAGCAACTAATTAATAGAATAAGCAGGAAAAAAAAATGTGAGAGGAACCAAGAATATCTGTCCAACCAATATGACTTATTTGATATCTATAGAAGAATCTGTCCAACAATTACAGAATAATACGCTGTATCATGGATCATTTTACCAAATTATAACATGTAAGAGGCCAGAAAGCAAGACAAATTTCATAAGCCTGAAGTCATATGGAGCATATACTTTGATCACAAATTAAACTAGAAAAAAATAAATATAAGTAGCACAATCTTGGATTAATTACAGTAGTGCGTCAAAGATGAAATCATATGGAGATTACAAAATATTTTAACTGGATGATAATGAAACAATGACAAACACATGGGTGATAGAACTAAAAGCAGTGCTCAGACATAAATGTACAGGTTTAAATCCATATATTAGAAAAGGAGAAAGTTTAAAAATTAATTATTTTTTTAAACTTTCCATCACAAGATGCTAACAAAGAAACATTAATGTAAAAATCAATGATTACAGAATAAATAACAATAAATACAAGAGCAGAAATTGCTGAAAGAAATCAGGAATATGATAGAAAATATAGGTAAATCAAAAAGATATTTCTTTGAAGAGATTAATAAAAGTAATTATACCTTACATCAAGAACAAAAAAACAAGAGCTTACTATAGAGCCTGAAATTGATGAAAGATAATAAAATATAGTTTTATGCCAATGCATTTGAAAATTATAAAGTGGACAAATGAAAAAGTTAAAAGTTAACGAACTAGCATAGAAATAGAAAAGCTGAATAGCAACCTTTATATTAATTAAATTGATAATTTATTATACATATTAGGAACAAGAATTATTTATTTTAGCTTTAACTTTAAAGTTGGTTTACCACTCAGAAATGAATCAATGTAATTCTTATTATCGCAATAAAGGAAAAACTCATATATCATGTAAATAGAAGCGGAAAGATTGTTTTATAAAATTTAGCACACTGTCATTAAAAAAAAAGCATGGTTTGAGGAGTCAAGGGAACTTCCTTAATCTAATATAAACTAATGACAAATGTCTTACTGCTATCATTATATGTAATCTGATTAAATATTAAGTTTTCTATAGAGGCCAAGAAAAAAACCAAGACATACACTATCATCACTTTTACTTACATTGGATTTAAGTCTTAGCCAGTATAATATGTTAAAGAAAATATATATATACATAATGAAAGAAAGGGAAAAATTAGAATTTTCATTATTAATGCAAGACATGATTGCATATCCCAAAAATTCAAAAAGATATACAAATAATTACAATTAAATAAGCTTGACAAAGTCACTGGTTATGCAAATGCAAGTATAATTTTTGCTTATTAGCAATAAAACTAAATATTAGAATTTAAAAATTCATTTATAATAGTACCAAAATACCAAACACCTAGTTATAAATTTAACAAAATTCTTTTACTTTAAAAAAATATGCCAAAAATTACTGAAATGTAAAAAGTCATCAACTTAAATGTATAAATGCTTTTTTATGAATTGGAAAACTCAGTATTTTTAAGGTGCTCATACCCTTCAAATTGGTCTGTTAGTTTTAAGTAATCCTTATTAAATTTCTCATGTGATTTTTGTGTACAGGTAGAAATTGACACAATGACCTAGACTATCCAACAAATCTTGAATTTAAAAAACAACACTGGAGGAAGTACGTCATCAGGTCTCAGGCCTAATTTCACAACTATGAAGTCGTTGTAGTACCTAGTATTAGCAGAAGGTAGACATATCTGAATGAAGAGAGTGGCCAGAAAAATCCCATGTCTGTGTGTTCCTTGATTTATTATATAGGCACGATTATAATTCATTAGAGAAAGATTAATGTTTGTATAAGTGTTTCCTTGTCATTTAAACACAACAATTTAAAACAAACTAGTAATATTGAGTCCTAACTCACAAGATCACAAACATTAATTGGAGATAGACTTATAGAAGTGTAAATGATCCATTTTCTAGAAGAAAACCTAGGAGAATTTCTTCATAATTTGGGGATATACAAACATCTTTTAAACAGGACATAATAAACACTAACCCTAAAAGAATACATTAAGTGGTGTTCTTTAAAATCAAGACTTCCGCTGATTAAAAATGGAATCAAGAGAATAAAACGGCCAAGCATGAACTGAGAAAAACAGTTGAGAGTACACTTCTATGAAAGAATTCATATTTAGAATTATTAACTAAAAGGGGAAAGACGTAATAATTCAAGAAAAACAAAACATTTGAATTTTAATCTTCAAAGCTATAATTGGTTTTTACTTAAAATTGCTTGTCATTATTTATAGTATCTTATTGCATTTACATATTTATAGGCTTCTTTTATTTCTTGAATAAATTAAGTGTAGTAATTTTATATTCTGCATCTGCTAGCTGTAATACCTGAATTACGTACTAGTTTGTTTTTGTTGTGATTTTTTTCCATAAAGCCCTTCTTCCTCTAGAGCAGTGGTTCTCAACCTTCCTAATGCTGCGACCCTTTAATACAGTTCCTCATGTTGTGGTGGCCCCCAACCATAAAACTAGCAACAAAACCAGGGACCCATGTATTACACAGATTCTCCATTTGTTGCTGTGGTCACTCATAATTATACCACAGGAAGTCTACCTGGACTTTGGATGGACCATTTGACATGCAATCATCAAGCACTTTTGCATTAATATGTTTGTGATTCTTCCCTAAAGTGAAAGGTTTTGCTCTAAATAATTTAATTTCTGGTGTACTCATATAATTTGTAGAATAGGACTTCTTTTTGCAGTTTCCTGCTTTTAAATAAAAATAAAGCTTTAGTTTTACAGGATTAATTATGTTAAATGTTTGTTAAAATACCAGAGTTTCCCCACATTCTAGTATTAAAATACTAGTAGGTTATTCTTCTATTTAAACTCTTTCATTTTTTAGATTTCTTCAAATCTCTACAATCCTGTCAAACAGAGACCCACCCCCAAGTTTAAAAGTGTATTCATTTCAATACATGATTGATAAAAAAAGTTCCAATAGGTATTTTTAAAACAATGAAAGAGCATTTGCTCTTATATACAGTTAAAAAAAAAAAAAACTCTAGCACCTAACGTAGGCAATATATAAGTCAACTTTGTTTTAGTTGTTTTAAATATCTGCTTTGATTCTAGAATTTTGTGCTAATAAGAATACTTTTTCAATCTACCATTTTAGATGTTGAAATTAGCTAGAGTTCAATATGAATATAAAATATAAGTGATATGTAATTTAAATATTATACAATAAAATTTAGGTGAATATAGATTTTTGGATAAATAATATCCTTTTATTTCAGAAGACTAATTAGATGTCTGGACTTGGGCAAAGGGCAGACTAAGAGTGAGGAACATTAAAGAGAAGTCAGAGACTATTCAAGGACACATTTTTGTGACAATAACAACTATGTAATGTTAACTCGTCCTCTCCCAAATAGCTTAACACTTTCTGTAGAATACATTTTCTTGTGTTGTTTCATTACAAGACAGAATTTGTCCACTGGCTAAGATTCACTGGCACTTAAGAAAATAGCTTAATTGGATATTTGCCTTAGAGGCACTACATTTTACATTGATGAATTATGTAAACAGACACTTGGATATAACGAGTGATTTGGGAAACAATGTAAGGAAAGAATTCAAGAATTCAAGGATAAGATTCAATGATTATATCATTTTGTGTTATAAAACACTGGTTCACTGAAAAACAGTGGCTAAAATTTTCCCTACATTTTCACTTAAAGTTTTTTACATGAACAGCAACATAAAATTCCATGACATTTCCTTGGAGGACTGAGGGGACATCAGACAAAAATAAATATTTCCGCTAAGAACCATGTAACCAAGAGATTGTACTCACTGAGGAAAGAAGAGGCAATTGAACTATAAGAACAATGATCACCTGGGTCAGTACGAGAAGTAAGTTGAAAATGCCGTCTTTCCAGTTCTAATTTGTACTATCATTTCTTTTTAATCTCTGTTTACCAAATGGGAAACAACATAAGACTTTTGGATGTGGACCACCGGTGGAAAAATGTGTACACTGACAGTTCCCCTAACGTGTAAGCCTGTTCATCCTTAAGATCACGGCAGCACCAGGAAGAGACCCTCTTGAACCAAGACCAGGGGCTAAGTTTAGAAAATAGGCATATTTATGCATATTTCTCTCTCTCTTGTTTTTTAGCATAATTTTTCTTTCTCTTGCAGGCAATGGAGTTTAATATTAGTTGGTGAGCTTTCACTTAAAATAGTTATCTTAAAAGCAATTGCCCCAGCTAATTTTTTTTTTTTTTTTTTTTTTTGCTGCCATCAGTTAAACTGAGGTTAAAAGAAGAAATATCTCCAATAAACTACTGCCAATCAAGCACAATTATCTACTGCCATGGCAGTGATTTTAGACCATAAAAGAATTTCCAATGCTTGAAATCAAAATACGAGGGTATAAAGATTATTTTCCATTCAGTCATTATTATTTTTTGGATCAAAAGTTTCAGTTTCACCATATTCCTCAGATCTCTTTCTTTTTAGTATTTTGTTCAAAAGTTGCCTTGTTCTCCTCCAACTGGTTTTGCTTCCCAGAACGAATAAGCATTGCCACTAACCACGGCCTGCAGTTTGGCTGGTTCTTGAGCAGAGGTCTCCGTGCCTGCTGGTACACAAGAATTTTCCATAAGGTAGAAAACCAGTTTCTGGCTTTGAGAGAAATTGGGGGAAAAACAAAAAACAAAAAGGACAAGCAGCAAAGCTCACATTGTCTTTGGCCTCCGTGTAACATTTCCTGTGTTCAGTGTATGAGTCCATTCATTCTTTGAGAATTTAACATACAAGGGATGCCCTTCACGTCCCACTCCAGCATCTATGGACTCGCCAGATTTTAATTTAACTTGTCCCCTGTTCTGCACTCTGTCCACCACAGTGAATGGAAAACTGGACAGTTTCTACTCTCCAAAGTTCCATGAGCTCTTTGTGTCCCATAAGGAGCCATTTACTTTCTTGAAATAGTGATTGGAAAAGCCTTGTAGTGCCTCGATGATCTGCTCTGTTTCAGGGTTTAAACGCGATGCTCAGGGCTTGCTCAGGCATGGAGTGGAGTATCACTTTAATTATTACATTCTCCCCTTTTTGTTAGCTATTGGTCTCAGTGTTGCCACACTCTTTCTAAGCAGTACGTGAGGTTTTCCATACACTACAGATACGACTCCTGTTTTCATAGTCTGTCTTTTTGCACCCACAGATCTACAGGGGACAATCTGTGGAGCATTCTGCAGTCACAGTTCATAGCAGCACAAAAAAGTAGCTTTGGGGGTGTTGTGGGAGAAGAGAGTCAGGGATATGTACACAGTGGAGTCTGACACACTGGCCCACGCCAGAAGAGGGCTGAGAAGTTATCTTCTTGTGGACCTCATCCTTCCTGCACAAAGATTTAACATCATTGGCAGGACAAGGTGAAGGAAGGATGGGCTGAGGACTTCCAGAAAGTGAGTTGGAATGAGTCAAGATAAAGACAGTAGAAGTCCTCTTGTGTCCTGTTGTCCTGGCATCTCCAAAGCTCCCATGCTGCTTGGGTCTTTTGCTGTTCTATGTTACCAAATTTGGATTGGATCCATTCAAGAATATCTAATTGGCAGAAGTACATATTGTATGTGCTAATTGTTTTGATTTATTTTTAATTACTAAATTTTCTGTACTTATATCTCCCCCTTTTTAAGTATTTAGGTTGAAGAAGGACAGTCAAGGAGAGCCCAAGAGCAGCCTGTGTCTCTCTTCTGGCTTGTGTGAGGAGGCGGCCATTGAGGGAGCATTCCATCACCCAGACCAGGTGCTGCCACATGCAGAGCATCAAAATGTATCTGTGGGTTGGATCGCCTCTGCTTTGTTACCCTGCAACATAAACTGCTTTTCATCTTTAAATTCCACAACTCTGAGATTGTGTCCCTTGATACTTAGGCTAACGTGGAAGTTCTAGGACTTTCTACCCTAACCAAGGAGACAATGGGAAATTTAGCTCAGTAGCAGATTCATCTTCATGATGCTGCGGGTGTCAGAGTTTTCTCTAATCCAGTCTTGAAGTCTCTCTGTCAAGTGGCTATAAACTGTAGTCCTGACCTGATGTGGCCCCAAGGGGAGGTCATGGCTGCACACAGCATGTTTTTTAGGGAATACTGTTTTAAACTGGTGGGCAGACTAATACCTAAGTGTCTGACCAATGACCAGGTGTCCCTCCCACAGGAAACCGGCTTATACTGGCAGCTTCCCTTTTAACTCTCGTCTGGCCTGTGTTCAATTTATTCTACCCAACATAGCCACTCTCTAGGAGCCCCCTGACCAGGGAGAGAGTTGGCTTGAGTGTGTCAGTCAGGAAGACACAGACAAGGACGCACAATGAGCACATGAACTAACAGAAATTGTGTTACTTACAGATCCCGGAGAGAAGAGGGCATCCTACCTCACAGGGCCAAAAGCAGAAGGGGAGAGCTGGGACATGGAACTCAGCCAGCAGGTGGGGAGCAGGTGACAGGGAGAGAAAGGCCTGTGCACTAAAGCCTTGATTGGGGTGCAGGGGTATCCCCCAGGCAGGCTTCCCTCTGGGAGTCCTAAATGGGAGGTTTACAGCAAGCAGGTGTGCATCTGTGGCGTCACTGACGTGCATGTGCATGTCTAGGTGCAGTCTGGGCTCATGGGGTGGACCGGGAGCATTGTGTTTAGATATCCACAGGGAGGCAGTCACCAGGAGGTGGTGTCTCAATCCCGCCTTCATACTCGTGAAGAACTCGGATGAGCTGTAGAAGTAGAAACTGTGCCCAGGGACACAGAAGAACCCTGCTTCTCCTATGAGAACTTATATCTAAAACTGAGGTTGCAGCAACACAATATAGGAATTCACTACAGCTGGACAGCCTAGGACCTTGCCGTACTCCTTCTGCAAGATCTGAGCTCTTCTTTACAATTAGTTCTCCATTTTGCCCTCAGATGTCCATTGACCTAATCTATCCCTCTAGTCATCCTCTATAAACGTCCATCTTTGACCTTCAGACCTTGACAGGTATGTATTATCCACTGGGAAAAATTCTGTGAAACCACACCTGTGCATTTAAACTTCAAACTCTAAAGCTTATTGACCCCCTTTTTGGCCCAAGCCACCACTGCCAGGTACAGGATGGGAGGTGCCCCACTAACAATTTCTGTGTACTTGTTTTTCTCTTTTAATTGATACTCAGGCTTCAGACCCACTTGAGACTTGTATCTACTAGGCTAATAATGCTGTGGCTCCCATTAAATTCACCCTCAGGCCTAGCGAGGGATGAAGAGAGAAAGGGAGTGTGTAGGAGAGAGAGGCTTTGTGGAACTTCAGTTCACCCCGTGTGAGTCCACCTTCTGCCCCAAGAAAGATCAATTACGATGTTCCCATACCGGCCTCCTAAAAGCTCTAGAACTTAAAAGATATAGAACAGTATAATGGTTGAATTCTTGAGTCAAATCCTTCTTTGAATCTGGCTGTGAGAATTTAAGAAATTATTTATTCTCCTTCTATCTCAGTTTCTTTATCTATAAAATGGGGATAATAAATTCTCATGAGGTTTGGGGGATAATTCAGGAAGTTTATATTTATAAACAACTTCAAACAGTGCCAGACACACAGAAATTCCTCAAGAAATGCTAGTTATTCCATCTGGCTTTTGTTCTTAAAGAAAAGGTAGAAATTTCTTGAGTGGATTTTCCCTTTATATAGGACATGTTAAGCTAACAATAGTCCAGAAAGTTGTTTTCAGTGATCTCCATTCTTAGTTCTAGATCTGTTCTTCTCTCTGCCTGGAATTATCTTCCCTAAGCTTTTGCATGAATTATTTTTCATCATTTAAAACTAAAGTTAAATAACATCTCATTAAAGAGACTTTCTCTGGCCATGATTTCTATATTCATCATGGCCAATTTTCTATCTTTGACCTTGTTTACTATTCCCCCATAGCACAATTTATTGCTATTTCTTAATTTGATAATTAACTTTTTGTGTGTGTTTCCTCCACTTGGTAGTAAACTTAATGAGTGGAGACTGAGTTTATATATGCATATGAGAGAGAACAATATTGATATATATTGGTTGAATGTTAAAATGTTGCAAGACATCAGAAATTTCTAAAAAGAAACACTATCCTACATTTACTTCCTTGAGGAAAATTGGAGAAATGGATATTTTCCCCAAAAGTGTTTATCTGTTTCATTCAAAATTTGATAGTCTTATTGTCTTTCAAACCCTACCTCCAACTTTGTTGTACTTGGGGCCAGCACCTTACTCCTTGAGACAGGCACCGCCCCAAATTTCCTCTTCTTATCAGGGCACCACTCATATTGGATTAGAGACCACTCCAATGACCTCATTTTAACCTAACTACCTCTGTAAGATTCCAATCTCTGAGTAAGAA
>CAUYPK010032912.1:0-13143 GCA_963574355.1 Loris lydekkerianus
GTGGGGGAAGATGGGTGGAGGGAGGGTGATTGGTGGGATTATACCTACGGTGCATCTTACAAGGGTACATGTGAAACTTACTAAATGTAGAATATAAATGTCTTAACATAATAACTAAGAAAATGCCAGGAAGGCTATGTTGACCAGTGTGATGAAAATATGTGAAATGGTCTATAAAACCAGTGTATGGTGCCCCATGATCACATTAATGTACACAGCTATAATTTAATAAGAAAAAATAAATAATAAAAATAAAATAAAAGTATAAAAGGAAAAAAAACCCTTTGTAAAGGTTCAAGGCAGCTCTCCATGTGGAAGCCTCATTTCTCTCTTTTTAAAGAATTCTCTAAATTAAAACATGAATATATATTTATGTTTAAAGATGACCTAGTATCTCAATTATGGAAGTAGTTTGACTATAAATTATGATTCCGTATCTTTCTTAACAAACCTTTCTGTTTTTCCTCACCCAGAGAATTTTATTCGATTGCTTCTTTCTCTGTCCTCTGTGAGGGCTCCATTCTCCAGGTCCTCCGCTCCCCTTGCTCTGTGTATGCTCCCTGGGTGACCCCTTCCTGCATTCGAAGGTATTTAGAGAGTTTCTCTTGCTGTGTCTTTGTACATGCTGTTCCTTTTGTCTAGAATCTGTGTCCTCCTCCTCCTCCCCACTTCAAATAACTAAATCCTGGCTAAATCCCTTAGGTCCTACATCAGGTATGATGCCATTCAGGGACCTTTTCCTGAGGCTGCCAGTGGGGGTCAGGTGCCCTTCCTGTCTGTGTCTTTAGAAGAGCTGACCTTTGCCTGTGTGTTGTAAACTCTCCAAGGATAGGAACTCAATGATTGAAAGAAGGAATTTTTCAGAAGTTACTATTTTTTGACTCTATGCTCCTTATTGTTCAAAACAAATTTAAACAAGGTCTGTAATAAAAATTTGATTTAGTTTCAAAATATATATGGTCAGCCAGCCTTGACTGTGATCAAATAATATCAAGCATATGTAAGTGCCTTAAAATCTCTAAACTATACAAATATAATCTTCTATTATTAATTGTAGTTATAATCATTGTTATCATGACATATCATCCTAATGGTAAATAAAAGAGAGGAAACAGTCATAAGCTTTTCATAATGAGGCTCAGAGAGCAGCAGCTGAGCTCTGAGGTTTATTAAATGGGGGAAATAGGGCAAATGTTTTTTTAGAAATTTCACTGAGAGGTGAAAAACTCAAAAAATGTGTTGGTTTGATAAGAACTTCCCTGTAGGGATCTTATAGGACAAGAGTGCTTCATATTCTATAATCTTAGATGAAGTTCTTAGGAAAAGAATCCCACTGAATGCTGAGCAGGTAATCTCAACCCTGAGCTAACCGACATGAATGCAAAGAAAGAGGGTTTAAAGAAGAGCTGGCTGGAGCAAAATGTTTTCCACAAAGGAAAAAATAACCACCTCCATTCCATTTTCATATGCTAGTTTGATTGCTCAGCTGAAAAGAGACTGGGGCAATGTCATAAAAGTATCTGCCTGAGTAAGAACAGAAAGCCATCATTGGTGGCTCAGCTGGTAGCTTATCCAGTTTCCCAGAAATCATTTATGTTAGGTTATGAAGTCAGTTTCCCTAGGTGACTGAAAAATAAACAAAAAGGAAATCAAAGAGGAAACTTTCTATTGTGAAGTCAGTGTAGGATATTTCCCTTCCCTGGATGTAATTGAGAGAAAATAAGGGATCATTATTCTGCATACTTATCTAATCAGATATATTTATTTTCTGGATGCAAGCTTTAGGCTGTGTGCAATGACTTCTATATTGGCGCATGATGACAATTCCTTGTTTTCCTGGAGCTAACTGCCTTGGATGTTGCATTTACATTTCAACCTTTTGTGTGCGTGTGCCAGTTCTAGACTTGACATGTTCACAGTGTGAGTTAGAGTGTACAGAGGTATACCAAGGTGGATGTTGGTGCATAAGTCCGCTGGTATTTTGAAGATAATTTAGTAGGAAAGGAAGTTGTGGCCGAGTAAGAGCTACTAGAATCATGAATGAGGGGCTGTCTACCTAGTGCTGGAGATGCAGAGGGAAGGAATATCACCAAGGCCAGAGCACCAAGGTGGGGGCAAAAGAGTAAGAAATACCCCAGCACCTCTGTGGCAGACAGAATAATGTGCTTCCTGTCCCCCCACACCCAAGATGTTCACCTTCAAATCCCTGGAATCTGTGGTATGTTATGTTACCTGGAAAAAAAGACATGGCAGGTGTGTTTACATGAAGGATCTTAAAATGGAAGATTATCCTTGATTATTTGGGTGGGCCTAATGTAATTATCAGGGTCAAGGTCTGACAGAGATGTGAAGACAGAAGCAGAGGTTGGAAAGGAGAGAAGATGCTAAATTGCTGGCTTTGAAAATGGAGGAAGAAAGGCAAGGAAATAGCTTTCCCCCCAGAGTCTCCCAAAGGAACCAGCCTGGCCGACATGATGCCTTGATTTTAACCCAGTGAAACTGATTCAGACTTCTGACTTTAAGAACTGTAAGACAATGAGTTTGTGATGTTTGTGGTAAGTAATTATAGCGGGAATAGAAGACCAATGGATTTTCTTCCCTCTTGTCCTCTGACATGCTGGTGCTTCTTTTGGCCAAATCCAACAGAAGCCAGAGGAGAGAGCTGGGTGATGAGACATAGTGATCTTACAAAGGTACACATGAAACTTACTAAATGTAGAATATAAATGTCTTAGCACAATAACTAAGAAAATGCCAGGAAGGCTATGTTAACCAGTGTGATAAAAATATGTCAAATGGTATATAAAATATATACATGATTGCATTAATGTACACAGCTATGATTTAATAATAATAAAAAAGACACAGTGATCAGTCCCCAGGACACAGAACAGGGCAGAGAAGAAAGAGAGTGACTGGAGGAGGAGGGAGAATAAAAGAACCAGCACTGGGCTGGGGTGGGTGTGAGATGGGATAGACTTACTTTATTTTATTATTTATTTTGTATTTTTAAAAACAGTCTCATTCTCTCACCCAGGCTAGAGTGCTGTGGCATTAGCCTAGCTCATGGCAACCTCAAACTCCTGGGCTCGAGCGACCTTCCTGCCACAGCCTCCTGAGTAGCTGGGACTACAGGCTCCAACCACAACGTCAGGCTAATAGGATAGATGTTAAAATAAGGAGTGAACATGACAGACGAGGGCTTTAAGAAATAGTCTGAGACTGAGACAAAAATCAGGTGGGACCTTGCCAAAATCATATTGGAGAAACTGTTTTTGGAAACTTATTTGCTTTAGTATTTTAACATTTATAGCCTCTGAAGCTATAGTTACAGAACGACAAGTGGTGTTAGGATTACTGAGTTAGACACTCTTTAAAAAACAGCCTTAGACTTCAGTTATTTTGCTTCTCGTCAGTTTCCAAGTCCCATCAACTCTACCTGCACTGTCTCCAGCAGCTGCCTCCCCGCTGCCCTCCTCTGTCACTGCTACCCACTGCTACGGATCTCCTTCCAGTCCCCAAGGTCGCCACAATAACTATTCAGAGCTCTCCTTTGATTTTATTTTTCTCCTCTTCAAATGCCTGCCTTGACAAGAGTCCGAATCCCTTGACCGGGTGTGCAGGTCCTTCAGGACCTTGTTCCCCTGCCTGCCAGCTCACTGCTACCCTTCTCCTGTGTTTAATCTGGCTCAATTCTCACTCCTCTACTCTTCCCTGAGTTCTCCCTCTTCTGTATTTTTCTTTTCCTGAGACAGGGTCTCACTGTGTTGCCCAGGCTAGAGTGCCAGGGCCTCAGCCTAGCTCACAGCAACCTCTAATTCTGGGACTCATGAGATCCTCCTGCCTCAACATCCTGAGTAGCTGGGACTCCAGGTATATGCCACCATGCCTGGCTGATTTTTCTAACTTTTTGTGGAGATGGGATCTTGCTCTTGTTCAGGCTGGTCTCAAATTCTTGGCCTCAGGCAATCCTCCCACTTCAACTTCCCAAAGTGCTAGATTACAGGTACGAGCCACTGTCCTACCTCTGTTGCTATCGTCAGCCTTCCTTATTATTCCTGCCATTCCTGGATCTATTCCTGGATCCTTCCATCTCTTCTAATCATGTCCATTCTTCAAGGCTCTGCTCAGATCCTCCACAGAGCCACTGCTGATCACTCCAGGGATATTTATTCTCCCTTCTTTCCACACCCACTGCACATTAGCCATTCCTCTTACAGCACTGTCTGTTAGCCTAGACATTTTTGTATTTATTCTCCCCACCAGCATTTCTGAGCCTATTAAATTATAAACTTGGAGAGAAGGAGTGTATCTTTGTGTCTTCTAGTAGCAGCCAGTGTACTGCCTTAAAAGTAACAGATATAAGAACTTACTTATAGTACGGACATAAATTGTTCTGCGTAGGGCATAAGTGATGAATGGCAGAGGGAGAGTCTTTAGGGGAGATTGAGGGCAGAAGGTGTGGAGGGAATGCTCACTACTGTCTATCCACTATGGACTGTGGTGTCTGGCACAAGATAATGGCTTCATGAATATTTCTTTCTTTTTTTTTTGAGACAGAGCCTCAAGCCATTACCCTGGGTAGAATGCCATGGCATCACAGCTCATAGCAACCTCCAACTCCTGGGCTCAAGCGATACTCCTGCCTCTACTTCCCAAGTAGCTGGGACTACAGGCACCCACCACAACGCCTGGCTACTTTTTTTTTGGGGGGGTGGGGGTTGCAGCCATCATTGTTGTTTGGCGGGCCTGGGCTGGATTCGAACCCACCAGCTCAGGTGTACGTGGCTGGTGCCTTAGCCGTGTGAGCCACAGGTGCCGAGCCATGAATATTTCTTAAATGAATAAATAAATGCTATCTACTTCATTTTTGCCAAAGCTAACCTTGAATTCCTTAAAAGAAAGATTCCCTAATACTTGTTATAATATGAAGAAGGTAAAAAAGTGTATCAAACTAAAAATAACACAAGCTTCTTCTACTTGTGAGGTGAGATAAGCTTAAAAGTAGCTGCGCTTTACCAGCAACCAGTGGAAGACGCAGCCACAAGGTGGAGGCATCTCTTCTCTTTTTGACATAACCATGCCTTTGCTAGCATAACTGGCTAAAAGCAGACATATGAAATTTTGCATTTACTGAGTCCTGTAAGAAGCACTGAAAAATAAACTCTTATTTATTATAGTTATAATTATACCTCCCAGTATACAGCTTGTGAGCAGGGATGACATTTTATACTTCTACAAAGTATATTTTTTGTAGCATTTAGCATAATAGTGAGAGAGAGAGAGAGCTGAGCCAGAGAATAATGGGTTGTTGATTTTGACATAAAGGAAGGCTTTGCTGATAATTATTAGTCTATCCCCACTGCTCTGATCTGAATGTGTCCCCCCAAGTTCAAGTATTGGAAACTTAACGTCCAATGCAAAAGCATTGAGATGTGGGACCTTGTGAAAGGTGTTTATGAGGCCTCTGCCCTCATACATGAATGAATGCTATTAAAAGGGTTGTGGGAATAAATTTGCCCTTTCTTGCCTTCTACAATGGGAGGACACAGCAAAAAGGTTCACACCACCTGTCACTGTCTTGGCCTTGGACCTCCCAGGTCCCAGAACTGTGAGAAATAAATTTCTGTCCTTTATAAATTACCCATTCTCAGGTATTCTGTTACAGCAGCACAAACAGACTGAGATGCCAATGAAACTGTACACAGGGTATCTTTTTATCTCTGGTTTCTATTATTTTTATTTAAGGTGATAACTCTCAGCTTCAGGGAGGAACAGGGATTTCTGAAAGCCCTCACAGCTTACAAGGATGCAAACAAGACCAGGTGCAGATGCTCTCATTCCAAAACCCGGAGCTCTTTGTTCTTCATGAGGCTATTTCAGCACTGAGGGTAGGAGAAAGGCCAAGTAGTAGGTCTCTGCTTGATTCAGAGTTGAAATTTCCTTCTACATAAAGAAGCAGCTTTTTGAGATTTTACCCTATATTATAAACTGTTGGGACATTTCTTTGAAAATATGCTTAATCATGTATCATGAATAGCTTTGAAATACAGGTTCATTCAAAGTGAGTAGGGTGAAAAAGAAGTTGTGATTCAATGTATAGTGAGGATAGCTATAATCATGAACAGATCTGGTTAGTACTTAATGGATCTGAATTTCTCTGATCACTTTAGCTTCTCTCCAAATAAATGTTAATTTTTTAGTGTTAGATCAACAGGAGCGTGGATGTCTTTGTGTCCAATTTTAACACTGCACAAGGAGTATACAAAGTAGAAAAACTCAACATCTCTGGGGTCTACTATGTTTGTTTGGCCATAATGAAAAATACAGTTTTTCTTTAGTAGTTTAAGACAGCTCTCCAGGGAATCTTTACTCATTGCCATAATAGTTAATAGTATTGGCAACGAGTGTGTGGAATGCACCAGTTTTTCCTTTGATATGCTAACACTGGATAAACAGAAAGGCAGAGTAGCTCTGGATCACTATCATTTTGATGCACAAAATAAACATTATCCATTTTATTTTCTTTCACAATTTAAAGTCACATATTAATTACTTAAATTTTACAACTAGGAATGTAGCCGAGTGTCTAAAAAAAATCTTGTTTCTGTTCAAGTTAATTCAGATTGTCCATCCATGCATGAGAACAGCTGAGCTATGAAATTGGGCAGCATGTTTTCTGGCCGTAATGAGGAGATAATATTCCTTAGGAGTACTTAAGTGACATCACTATTGATAGGTTAATTGGAAATAAAAATGTAAAGCTTTCTTAAATCACTAAAATAAAAAGCCTCTGGTTTATTGTAGCTTTGCAATGCACTTTCTGAACTGTCCCACTTTGCAGTTTAGGTTAATAACTGTCTGATTAATGTAACTGCAGCTGCTCTCAGAATTCCACATACATCTCGTGGCAAATCAGCCGTTTTCCAAAGGAGAGTTTTCCAAGCATGTCTTGATTCACGGTCATACTGTGACCTCTGCTCCTTTACCAAATTCTTGAAAAAGGACTCTTGCATCCAGTGAAATGCATGGAATATTGGGTGGAGGATAGAAATGCAATTTCACCTGAGGTCGTGGGAGCCAATGACAGTTGGGAATCGAACGTGAGAGGCGCTCTCCATGTGCAGGACCCAGAGTACCGCGTACCGCTATTTAAGAGTTTCATTATCAATTACTTTAAAAAAGGCAGCTAAAGTGATATGACTCTATCATGTGTCCTATCGAGACTCAAATTATTTTCAGTTCTCTGTGAACATTTACACTTGCGCTACTAGATATGTGCATTTAGATTTCTGTCTCAACACAAGGCTCTCAATTCATTACCCAGGAGCTTTTTATGCAGTTGAGAACCACCTAGAAGAAAAAAAATTGACCCTTCAGAAAATTAGCACTTACTGAACATAGTTTTATGCCAGATGCTTTCTAGGCATGGTAGGAACATAACCTCATTTAATTCTTCAACCAACCAACCAGCCAGCCAGCCAGCCAGCCAACTCTCTATGGGCTAAAGGAAGCAGAAAAGTTCAAATTAAAAACTCTGGAAAATGAAATTCTAATATATATATATATAAATAAAATTGGGCCACTTGTCACCAAAAGGACTGGGGATAAAGACTATATATGCATACACACACACACATATGTATATATAATTCCCCCCATTAGGAGCTGATTAACTAATGAATAATGTGTAGTGAGTGCCATTGGTACCAAGATAACAAGTTAATTTTTGTATGCTTATTTAGCTTAAGCTGTGCCTTGCCACTGACTGTACCCATTAATTAGAATTGGATTGGTACCTTTAACACTGTGTGGGTGAGGGTCCAAGAATGGCTTTCATCCACTTCATAATGTTTCCTCTGTTTCTGTATCCCACTTCCTTGAGTGTATTTTCTAGTTATCTATCTTTCATTACTGCCTTGGACTATGGCCCTTGCAATCACTTCCATTCCATTTCTTGTACTTTATAGTAATCTTTGGATATATTTCAGTGATGGTCCCTCAAACCTGCCTGAGTTCATCAATATCTTGCTACTTTGTGTGGCTGGCCCCTCCTACCTTGACTTTGTACAATGAAGCATTGATCTTGGTGTGATGTTGCATAGCTGTTTTACAAACATGGGCCACTTATCACAAAAAGGACTGGGTACAAAGGTATGAATGAAAACCCTCAAATAATTCATCACCATTTCTAGAACAACAATCCCACAGGCTTGTCCTGATGGAGAATCCTTGTTTTTTAATTACCTTTGTTTTCCAAGTATATCACATTATTAATGTAACTGGTTTGATCTAATTGTTTCCACTACTGAGAGAATGTGCAAGTGATTTATTTTTCTAATAATAGGTACCATCTGTGCTCTGCTGACCACCACCCCTTTACTGCTGAGTAGTAGCCTAATCCCATTATGTTTTCAATATTTTTAGCTATGAAAGAAATCTAGTGCAGTTAGCATTGCAGCCTTCAGTAAAAGCTTCCCCCTCTCATTGCAGGCTGGGATAGAGGCTTGAGTTACTTAAGTGGAGAAATGGTCTTATACTTCCTTCTCTCTAGTCCCTCCATATGAGGGTCCCCAAGTTCTGATTCCATAAATCTACTTTTTGCACCAAGAAGTAGCACCTTTGTTAGCACAGAAAGCTATGATATATGATAAATGTCTTTGTATCATTCTTCTTACTGTTGACACGTTCTGTTGGACATTTCCAATGCATATCTATTTTCTAATTTAACTTTTCTCAAAGTATGACTTATTGTCACTTGGATACTTGGGAGATAAGTGGAAAATTTGCATGTATTCAATTCATTCTAAAATACTTTTATTTGCCAGTAATAATAATGTGGTGAATTTAAAAATGCCAGCACAGGGGCGGCAGCTGTGGCTCAGTGAGTAGGGCGCTGGCCCCATATACTGAGGGTGGCAGGTTTGAATCTGGCCCTGGCCAAATTGCAACAAAAATAGCCAGGTGTTGTGGTAAGTGCCTGTAGTCCTAGGTACTTGGAAGGCTGAAGCAACAGAATCGCATAAGCCCAGAAGTTGGAGGTTGCTGTGAGCTGTGATGCGATGGCATGCTACTGAGGATGATAAAGTGAGACTCTGTCTCTAAAAAAAAAAAAAAATTCAACTGATATATAGAAAAATGCAGGAAAATACCCATGCTTTTGGCAATATGCCTCAAAGATGCTTTCTTGCTTTTCAACCACTTATTGCTGTGAGTCTACCTTCTCCTACCTAACCCAAATCAAATTGCCCTTGAGGTCACAAATGACTGGTACCCATCTAGAAGATCAACTGAAACTGCAGACCTGTATGCTGCAATGAAATATCCAAATGCTTGCCAGCAAAAATCAGGCACAAGAAAGTCATTACAAAGTTTTCATATTTTGAAATTATTAAGTACATAGTAGATTTTTTTACAAAATAATGTCAATTTTTAAGTATCTCTAATTGAAGTTTCTTGAATGCAGCCTTATTTTATTACAGCTAAGATAATTCAGCCTTCAACATGAATAGGTTCCTACCCTGGTCCTAGCCAGAGCAATTAGACAAGAATAAGAAGTAAAAGTCATACAAACTGGAAAGGAAAAAATAACATTGTCTCTGTTTGCAGAAGACATGAGTTTTTTTAAAAGAAAATACTAAAGAATCTACCAAAACACTATCAAAACTAATAAATTTAGTAAAGTAGCAAGATACAGAACACATAAGAATCAGTTGCATTTCTATACACTAACAATAAAGTATTGGAAAAATAATTTTTTAAAGCTCCCGTTTACAATAGCAGCAAAAAGAATTAAATACTTAGGAAAAAAATTAGGCAAAAAGGTGAAAGAGCTGTACACTCAAAGCTGTAAAACACTGATGAAGTAATTGAAGACACAAATCAATGGAATGATATCCTCTGTTCATGGATTGTAAGAACTAACTAAGATTGTTAAACTATCTATACTTCCCAAAGTGATCTACAGTTTCAGTGAAATATCTATCATAATTCCAATGGCATTTTCCTCACAAAAATAGAAGAAAAAAATCCTGAAATTTGTATAGAATGACAAAAGACTCTAAATAGTCAAAGCAATCTTGAAAATGAAGAACAAAGCTGGAGGCATCTTACTTCTCTGTTTTAAACTATGTTACAAAACTATAGTAATTAACAACAGATGCATAGATCAATGGAACCAAATAGAGATCCCAGAAATAAACCCATGCGTATATGGCCAACTAATCTTTGACATGGATGCCCAGAATGCACAATGGGAAATAGCTTATCTCTTTTGTAAATGGAATTAGTAAAACTGAATATTTATATGCAAAAGTAGGAGACTGGACCCTTCTCTTATACTCTACACAAAAAATGAACTCAAAATGGATTAGAGACTTCCACGTAAGACTTGAAGCTATAAAAGCTCTTTGACATTGATCATGGCAATGATTTTTTAGATGTAACACGAAAAGCAAAAGTAAACAAATGAGACTACGTCAAACTAAAGGGCTTCTACACAGCAAAATAATCAACAAAATGAAAGTCAACTTATGGAATGGAAGAACATATTTGCAAATCATGTATCTGATAAGGAGTTAATATCCAAAGTATATAAGGGAACTCATACAAATTAATGGTAAGAAAATAATCTGATTAAAAAAATAGTCAAGATAAGAGGTATACCACCTGGATCTCTGTAAGAGCTATGCTGTGACCACAATCAGCGCCCACCTGGACATCCGTAAGAGCTGTGCTGTGACTGAGATCGACTCCTGCCCAGAGAACTGCACTGCAACCACGATCGGCACCCACCCAGACCTCGGTAAGAGCTGCACCATGACCACGACCCATGCCCGCAATTATGAGGCGAAATCAACAGAAAAACTCTGGCAATATGAAAAATCAGAGTAGATCAACTCCCCCAAGGATCAATTGGGCAGACACAGCACAAGATCCCATGCACAAACAAATAGCTGAGATGTCAGAAATCGAATTCAGAATCTGGATAGCAAATAAGATCGAATTAGAATTCCAAGCAGTAACCCAAAAGATATTTCAAGAATTCAATGAATTCAAAGACCAAATGACCAAAGATTTTGACACATTGAGGCAAGAAGTTGAAGCCCTCAAAGATCTGAGAAACACAGTAGAATCCCTCAGTAACAGAATGGAACAAGCAGAAGAAAGAATTTCTGACATTGAAGACAAAGATTTCGAACGCTCACAAACTCTCAAAGAGGAAAAGAAATGGAAGGCGAAAACAGATCACTCTCTGAGAGCTCTGGGATAATTCGATGAAAACCAAATATTAGTCTTAAAGGGATCCCCGAAAGTGACGGAGTGGCTTCACAAGGCACAGAGTCTCTTCTCCATGAGATTATGAAGTATAACTTTCCAGACATGCCAAGAGATTCTGAAATTCAGATAGCAGACGGTTTCAGAACTCCAGCATGACTTAACCCAAATAAGACATTCCCCAGACACATCATAATCAATTTCACTAAATTTAATACGAAGGAGAAAATTCTGAAAGCAGCTAGACAAAGGAAAATCATCACCTACAAGGGGAAGAATATTAGAATGATTGCAGATCTCTCTGCTGAAACCTTTCAAGCTAGAAGAGGGTGGTCATCTGCTTTTAATCTCCTAAAACAAAATAACTTTCAACCCAGGATCCTGTGCCCTTTAGCCCTGTGCAGGCTAAACTGAGTTTCATTTATGACAGAGAAATTAAATACTTTAACAACATTCACATGTTGAAGAAATTTGCCATAACTAAACCAGCTCTCTAGGATATTCTCAGACCTATCCTTCATAAAGACCAGCGTAAGCCTCCACCACAAAAGTAAACCCATCCAGAAAATTTTGATCAAATTCCAACTTCCACAGTCGCAAAAGGATTAAAAATGTCCACCGGACTCAAAAGGCTTATCAAAATTCTCAATTAATGTGAATGGTTTAAATTGTCCTCTAAAGAGGCACAGGTTGGCTGACTGGATACAAAAACTCAAGCCAGATATCTGCTTTATACAAGAATCTCACTTACATTAAAAGATAAATATAGACTCAAGATGAAGGGATGGTCATCTATACTCCAGGCAAATGGAAAGAAGAAAAAAGCAGGTGTTGCAATCCTATTCGCAGACGCAATAGGCTTTAAACCAACCAAAATAAGAAAGGATAAGGATGAACACTTCATATTTGTTAAAGGTAATACTCAATATGATGAGATTTCAATTATTAATATTTATGCACCCAACCAGAATGCACCTCAATTTATAAGAGAAACTCTAACAGACATGAGCAACTTGATTATGTCCAATTCCATAGTACTTAGAGATTTTACCACCCCTTTAGCAGTGCTGGATAGATCCTCCAAAAAGAAGCTAAGCAAAGTCATTTTAGATTTAAACTCAACCATTCAACATCTGGACTTAACAGACATCTACAGAACATTTCATCCCAACAAAACTAAATACACATTCTTCTTAGAAGCCCACGGAACATACTCCAAAATCGACCACATCCTAGGCCACAAATCTAACCTCAGAAAATTAAAAAAAAATAGAAATTATTCCTTGCATCTTCTTAGACCATCATGGAATAAAAGTTGAACTCAATAAAAACAGAAACCTGCAGACCCATACAAAAACCTGGAAGCTAAACAACCTTATGCTGAAGGATAGATGGGTTATAAAAGAGATTAAGAAGGAAATCACCAAATTTTTGGAACAAAACAACAATGAAGACACAGATTATCAGAAACTCTGGGATACTACAAAGGCAGTCCTAAGAGGGAAATTTATAGCACTACAAGCCTTCCTCAAGAAAATGGAAAGAGAGGAAGTTAATAACCTAATGGAACATCTCAAGAAACTGGAGAAAGAAGAACACTTCAACCCCAAACCCAGCAGAAGAAAGGAAATAACCAAAATCAGAGCAGAATTAAATGAAATTGAAAACAAAAGAATTATACAACAGATGAATAAATCCAAAAGTTGGTTTTTTGAAAAGATCAATAAAATAGATAAACCTTTGGCCAACCTAACCAGGAAAAAAATTTCTAATTTCATCAATCAGAAATTGTAATGATGAAATAACAACAGACCTCTCAGAAATTCAAAGAATCCTTAATGAATACTACAAGAAACTCTACTCTCA
>CAUYPK010032913.1:0-11142 GCA_963574355.1 Loris lydekkerianus
GGATGAAATGTTCTGTAGATGTCTGCTAAATCCAAATGTTGGATGGTTAGGTTTAAATCTAAAATTTCTTTGCTCAGCTTCTTATTGGAGGATTGATCCAACACTGCCAAAGGAGTGTTGAAATCTCCAACTATTATGGAGCTGGAAGAAATCAAGGTGCTCATGTTTCTGTTAGAGTTTCTCTTATAAATTGAGGTGCATTCTAGTTGGGTGCATAGATATTAATAATTGAAATCTCATCATATTGAGTATTACCCTTAACAAATATGAAGTGATCATTCTTATCCTTCCTGTCTTTTGTTGGTTTAAAGCCTATTGTATAGGCAAATAGAATTGCAACACCTGCTTTTTTCTGATTACCATTTGCCTGAAATATGGATGACCATCCTTTCACCCTGAGTCTATATTTATCTTCTAAGGTAAGATGTGACTTTTTTATGCATCAAATATCTGGCCTGAGTTTTTGTATCCAGTCAGCTAGCCTGTGCCTCTTTAGAGGACAGTTTAAGACATTCACATTAATGGAGAATATTGATAAGTCTGGTAAAATTTTGGGTATTGAGTTTTTCATAAGTCCAGTGGACATTTTTAATAGTTTGATCAAAAGTTTCTGAGTGAGTTTACTTTTGTGGTAGAGGATTGGGCTGGTCATTATGGAGGATAGGTCTGAGAATATCTTGAAGAGCTTGTTTGGTTATGGCAAATTTCTTCAACATATGAATGTCATTAAAGTATTTAATTTCTCCATCATAAATGAAACTCAGTTTAGCTGGATACAGGATCCTGGGTTGAAAGTTATTTTGCTTTAGGAGATTAAAAGTCAATGACCACCCTCTTCTGGCTTGAAAAGTTTCAGCAGAGAGATCTGCAGTCATTCTAATATTCTTCCATTTGTAGGTAATGGCTTTCTTTCATCTGGCTGCTTTGAGAATTCTCTCCTTCATATTAACTTTGGTGAAGTTAATTATGATGTGCCTGGGGGATGTCTTATTGGGGTTAAGCTGTGCTGGGGTTCTGAAGATGTCTGTTATCTGAATTTCAGAATCTCTTGGCATGTCTGGAAAATTCTCTTTCATAATTTTATGGAGAAGGGCCTCTGTACCTACTGAGGCCACTTCAGGGATTCCAGGAGTTTCAGGGATTCCAATGAGTTGGATATTAGTCTTCTTTGAATTATCCCAGAGCTCTCTGAGAGAATGATCTGTTTTTGCTCTCCATTTCTCTTGCTCTTTGAGAGTTTGCAAGTGTCCAAAGGCTTTGTCTTCAATGTCGGAAATCCTTTCTTCTGCTGCTCCACTCTGTTACTGAGGTATTATATGGTATTTTTCAGATCTTTGAGGGCTGAAAATTCTTGCTTCAGTGTGTCAAAATCTTTGGTGGTTTTGTCTTTAAATTTGTTAAATTCTTGAGACAACTTTTGAATTTCTCCTCGAATTTCTAATTCCGACTTTTGAATTTTCTAATTCCAAATTTTCTTCCATTCTATTACTCTTGTTTGCAATCCAAATTCTGAATTCAATTTCTGACATCTCAGCCAGCTGTTTATGAATGGAAATCTTCAGTTACATCTGCCATATATTTCCTTGGGAGGGGGGGGTTGATATTTCTGGTTATTCATGTTACCAGAGTTTTTCCGCCGATTCTGCCCCGTGATTGTTTTACACCGTTTGATTTTTTCCCCTGGAGCTTTGTCAAGGACCTGTACAGTGCTATGGCCTGTGAAACTGGGAATCTGTTTGGTGTGGTGGGGCTAAGTGTTTCTGCCTTGTTTTCAGACCAGCAATTAAGTCACCCTGCCTTCCACAGGCAACAATTGGAAAGGCAAAATCAAACCTTCCTACAACCACACACCCAGGGCACCACCTGAATAGTCCTCAGGTGATTGGCTCAGTTCAAAAGGTCCAAATCAATTGTCTCAGTCAATACCTGTCTCAGGTGGGAGAGTTTAAAAGGTCGCTGGCAACTGGATCACAGGGGTCTGGTGACTACTCAGATATGGCTTATTCCAGTGCTCCTTGGAGTCAGGAGGACCCACCCAGCAAATAGATCAGTCTGGGAAGGTTGATGCCTCCTTCCCCATCTTACACCTCTGTCACCCCCAGTCACTGATAGCCCGGCAGGGCTGTGACCCAGTTGCCTGTAGGGAATATATACTCCAGGCGTTTGCACCTGCCTGAATCACAAGGAAATCTTTTTCTGCTCCGCCAGGCCACTGTGCTCTGCCTCTATCTAGCATGGGGAGGTGAGGCCTGACAACCTCGGGCACTTGATGGAGGCTGGGGGGTGTTCACTCAGTTCCAGCCTCTCCCCTGATTGCTGTTACTGACAGAACAGAACAGAACAACTTTGCGGGAATTTATTTCTGTCCCTGCTAAATTCCCCTGAAGAAGAGAAGCTGTTTTGAGTTCCCAAAGCCTGTGCCTCAGGCCCTGACTTTGCTCCTGCAGGTTTGTATTCAGTTACCTGTCAGTTCTAGCCTCTTGTCTTCCTTTGTCTATAGGCTGATGATCTCCTGAGGGCCGGGTGCGTCTTAGGCTCAGTAAAGCAGTCCTCCGGATCAGCCCTGCCCTGGGAACTTCCCGGCTCTGCGTGTGCGTTTTTAGTGCCCCGTGCTCCATCTAGGCTGGTATTGCCTCAGGCAAACCCTTTACTCATGGGGCCTGCATTTCCATCCCAGATCTGTTCCGTGGTGGTTGCCACCTGAGTAGATGCCTGGCCTCCTCTGGTTGACAGGGGGTGTGGGTTTGGAATATCTGGGAGTGAGCGCTATTGTTGCCAAAAGATGGCTGTTTCTCTGCGCCTCGGGGCACCTGTGCTCCCGTGTGGTTCCCTCTCAGCCGACCGTCCTCTCCTCACTCCTTTTGTTTGTATCCTTGGGGTCGCAGCTCACCTCAGCGGGGTTGATGAGAAATGAGAAAGGACACTGTCGACTGTGTTTCTTGGAAGTGAAATAATGGACCATAACACAGTCTGTCTCAATACTTTCATAATGACCCACATATGTTCAAACATTGCCACATGTCCTCTGGGAGCCCCAATCCTCTGCCCTCCCATGCTGAAAACTGCTACTGTAAGAGAAACCAGAAAGGCCTCTATCTTTCTAAAACTATGGACAGCCAGAAAGAGAAACCAGATAGGTCTCTGTCTTTCTAAAACATCTTTCCAACTGAGGTGGACTTGGACCTACTGTCTTGTGATTAGAAGGGAGTGAGCTGATAATCATGTTATGACTTCTTAGGCTTTGAGGAGAGTTCCTCAGGTCTCAGCACCTCTCTACAGTTTGGTTTTCTTCTTTAGTGTAAATGCAATCCAATTTAATCTGCATATAAACACATCTATTGCATATTAAAATCAACATATTATGAACACCAGGCTGAATGCTTTCTTGAAGAAGCAGCTTTAAAAAAATTCATGCATATTAATATTGCAAATAAGCCAATTATTATATAGATGGTAAATAAAAAACAATATGATTAATCTAAAACTAGGAACTTCATAAAGCAAAATGTATGATATCAAGATTACCCTGCTTTCGAAACAATATTATGAATCCTTGCATTTTACATGTAATTTGTTTAAAATTAATTTCCCAGTGTGCTATCTTATTTTTGTTTCACCTAGACCTACACTAATAAGTTTTATGAAACATTGATATTACTTAAAATCACAACAGAGAAGAAACCATTTCTCTGCTCTTAATTGAGGCAAACCACACTGCTTAGCTTCACAGTTTCCAAGGCCCTGAGGACTTCCAGGTATGTTGGAATTCTTGATTACTGACCTGGTTTATTAAAGAATCAACATTCTTTACTACCGAATAATAATAAGTTCTATAATAAAAGTAATGCAATTTTTGAGCACGTACTATGTGCCAAGCCCTTCGCATAATGATTACTTAGTTTAATCTTTACAACTACCTGGAAGTTTGGTATTATTATTAACTCCATTTTACGAAAAGAAAACAGTGAGATTAATCTGCCCAAGGTCACGTACCATGAGTAAGTGGTGAAGTTAGGCTTTGAACTCCCTCCTGTTAAACTCCAAAAACTCATGTTCTTCACCATTATACCACTAACTGCAGAGATAGTTAGCAGCACATTACGCTGTCTAAATTGCCATTGTTCATGTGAAATAGATTTTTGTATCGCTAACTTGTCAGTTTATATGTCCTCATTTATAATATGACTATTTGCAAGATCAAGTAGATGCTAGCAGGGGAAAAGATGCCGTAGGTAAATTAAAATACAGATAGGAAGCTTAGGTAAAATGGCATTCCAAAGAGAAGGCTGCTGGAACAGTCTAGACAAGAGGAAGTCGGAGCCTGGACCAAGGTGGTGGCAGAAGGCAAGGAGAGAGAGGATGGATATCAGAGACTTTTAAGAAGTGGGATTGGCAGGGTTGGTGACTGGGACCTTGGGGACAGGGAAGAGGGAGCAGAGAAGAATGGTGCCCACTTGTCTGAGCTGAGATCCTGGGAGGGCAGCATTGTTCATTGAATGGGAAGAGGATATGTGGATGGAGATGATGGATTCACCTTTTCCCAGGCTGGGAGTGGAGGGCCTGAGGGACAAGGAAGGGGGTCATCAGAATGCTGGGTAAGTAGGTCTCTCTGCTAGGCTGTTTATACTTTCTCCCTTGAATTGTAGATGTGCCCATGCTTGACCAGAGTATAAACTCTTTGAACACAGTGTCCAGGGTTTGTCTATCTCTGTCTCCCTTAGAACGTGTGACACATTGCTGGAACATCAAGAAATGTCAAGAAGAAATCCAATCCAATCCAGAGCTACCTTTGTTTTTACCCTCGTTCTCCTGAGTTGTGTTCTGTATTTTCTCACTTACAACCTTTCATTTTTTCAGTTCCCTCCAGCTAAAGACTGTTGGGTTCCAAGGCATATCTCTATGTGTTTTACTCCTTGAAGGATCAATTCAGCCTAGTTTCTAGCTGAATTAGGCCTTGGATAACTTCAAGGTCCATTACAACTTCAGCTTCCATGATGGAAACTCCTGCCAGGCTTCCTCTGTGCCCTTGATATAATAGTTTTCTGCTTTTCAACATGGGAAGTATCTTATGTGTACCTTTTTTGCAACATACATGTTTCTCTATGCTGATATATATTTGAAGAGCTTGCTCTTGTGTCTGAAAAATCCTAGGCAGGTAATAGATGCTGGCTTTTTTGATTACATGCTTGGGTCATACTCACGGGGAAAACATTCCAACACTTGCAGGGTCCTGCCACATGCTGGCAACGGATCTTGAATAAGTTACTTAACTTCTTTTTTTGTGTGTGTGTGTGTGGTTTTTGGCCGGGGCTGGGTTTGAACCTGCCACCTGTGGCATATGGGACCGGTGCCCTTCCCCTTTGAGCCACAGGCTTAACTTAACTTCTTTAAGCCTTCTTTAAGTTTTCTCATCAGTGAAATTAGATCATAATAATACCTCCTCCATAGAGGATTGTGCAAACAAAATGAATTTAAATATATAAGGGGCTTAGAAAATCACCTTGCACATGCTAAAAGCTCTATAAATATCATCTATTATTTTAACAAGGACCTCAGTGAGCCAAGTAAGCTGAAATGGAGATTGTGTTTTTTTGAACCACATGAATTCCTTGGTGTATCCTTTATTTTCTCACTTTTAAAAAATTTTTATTTTTGAGACAGAGTCTCACTCTGTTGTCCCAGGCTAGGAGGGTGCCATGGTGTCATCATAGCTCACAGCAACCTCCAACTCCTGGGCTCAAGCCATGTTTCTGCCTCACCCTCTTGAGTAGCTGGGACTACAGGCACCTGACACTGTGCTTGACACCACACCTGGCTAGTTTTTCTGTTTATAGTTGAGACAGGGTCTCGCTCTTGCTCAGGCTGGTCTCAAACTCCTGAGCTCCAAAGATCCTCCTGCCTCAACCTCCCAGAGTGAGCCCCCAGGCCCGGCCTCGTTTTACTTTTAATAGAGATGTGGGTACAAGGAATACCATATAGGTTTCATAAATCCACTATAAGGGAAACAGTAGTGTATACATAATGATAAATGGTAACTGGGATGCAGCTTCTATGTTAGAAGACATTAGGGAATGGCAGGGACTGGGGAGAAACAGAATGAGCTTCTGCTGTCCGTCTGTAGGGGGAGCCCCTACGCTGATCCTTTGTTGTCATGCGAGAGCACAGATCTAATGGCAGCTTATCAGATTGTCAAACAGAAGTCAGAAACCTGAACTTTTATATCCAGTCTCCAAATTTTTAAATGTTGGCAGCTAAATAAAAAATAAAACCCGTCTGTAGGCCAACTGGGCCCCCAGGTCACACTGGTTTGCAGTCTCTGCGTTATCTGATAACTTCCTCTACAGTTGGATCTATGGCCTGATCTAGTAGATAGGTGAGAATAGATGTTGAACTAAGTTGAATTCTGGTGTAAGAATTCTGGAGTACTTTCCACACATAAAATGGGGCTTAAAAAAATAATCCAAAGGATATTTTTCATGGTTGCTATTTTTCTGGTCTGGGTGCACGTTGGTAAGCATGCCCTGAATGCAGAAAAGCCCTAAACTGGGTCATTTCCTTGGGCAGTGAAGTTCTCTGAAACAAAAGCAGCACAAAATTGATCATCTTCTTGCAAAAGAAGCCCCTTGCTCCTCCCCTGCAAACATACACACAGTCGAATACAATAAAATCATGTCTGACAAAAATGTAAGATGTATCCATTTTAAAAGTGGAAGTTTTAATCCCATCAATTCAAACAGAAATCTTAAATTCATTTTCCTGTAACAGCATGATCAACTGCTTAGTTTCCCTAAAGATAGCGCTGACCTCTACAAAAAATGCTGTTATTTGTTTTTATTTTTTCGCCTGCCCTTGCAGATATTGTTTTCCCCTGTTCATTTTACAGAATTTAGTCATGGGTGAAGTAACAAATGAGAAGATAAAAATATTCCTGAACACTCTAGGGCACACATCACTATGTAAACAGACATTGTACCCATTTCCTGAAGTTACATCATTTGCTCGACTATTTGACTTTATAATTTGAACTCCCTGCTTAGTACTAAATTTAGCTTGTATAGGTGAGCGGGTGTTGTTACAGAATTCCAGCAAATGGTAGGTTCTGAGTCTAAAATGCCACATTATCTATTTCATCTGTGTTTCTGTCGATTTATGTATCTGTCTGCTAATTGATCTATTTTAACCTGATCTATCAAGGAAGGCATTTCTGCGTCTTTGTTTCTTATGCTTTCTTGTTTATGGAGACCAGGTCCCTCTCCACCTCGGTTCCAAATTGCCCTCTCATCTCGTCGGCCAATGTTCGTGGTATAGATATCTCCTTCATTATTCCCTCTAAACTTTCTTTGTTCCCGTCTGTGCTTTTATGATTTCTACTGTGTCATCAGAAACAGACTGCTGGAGCCTGCCAATTAGCCTTTGTCTGTCAGCACCAGCCTCAGCCTCCAGAAGAGCCGTGTGCAAGGCAAGGCGGACAGGCCCTATTTCGTATGCAGTGCTGTGTCCTCACACAGATATGTGATTACTGACAAAACAGCAGTAGATGGGCTTGGATTAGCTGCTGACAAACTTCCGGGGTGTGTGCATGTGGGTGTGTGTGTGGGGGCTGTGGTGGGACAGAGCAGGGAAAAGGAACCATGTCCCAGAGCACCAAAAAAGCAAATTTAACTTGCAAAGCAACTTACCAATCTCTACCACAATATCAATTGTTCTTAAATGATTTCCATCCTGGATGTTGCCCCCTGTTCAGGCCGGCGCCATTGGGCCTGTCACAGTGCCAGGAAAAATCCACCGTTTCTGCCTCTTGCTCCCGTCTGCTCAGCTGTCCCCTGGGAAGTACCCCATCCCCTCGTTAATATTTTCTGGTTGTCCCCAAGGGTGAGGCAATGAGGCATTTGCCTTGGTGCAGGATTTTAGAGGACACCAAGAAAACAAAAGCCTCAATTATATTTTACAGTATTTTTAAAAAATCAAAATTAATGCAAAAACCCCACAATGAACAAAATTATTCAACTTTTAAATAAAGAGGGTCAGTGTTATTCTGCTCAGTGCTGTGACTAGTCCTTTCTTTATAAATAGGATTGTGTGTGTGTGTGTAATATTTTGGTCATCATAGGTTTTTTGCCAGTCATTTGTATTTTTTTTAAATTTTTTTATTAAATCATAAACACATAGATCACATATACATTAATGCATTTATGCGGTATGATGTGCTGATTTCATATAGGAGTGTTTACATCACACTGGTTAATATATACCTCATCTCGTTTGCTTAATTATTGTGTTAAGACATTTACACTCTATACTAATAGATCCGACATGTACTCTTACATTATACACCATAGGTGTGATCCCACCATTCACCCTCCCGCCATCTGACATTCATTCGTATTTTTAATAACATTGCATTAAAACAAGAGTTATCTCGATTACTGAGTTCTTTAGTGGCCCCTGGTCTCAGCCCTTGAGGGTTCCACACGGGCTCATGTGAAATTCTCGTCTCTCTCAGCGGCTTCCCTTTGGCTAATCCCACTGGCCCAGGATGCACTCGCAGGCAGAAGGCACAATCCTGCCCACCTGGCAAATCCATCTTTTGGAGGAAAATACTGAGAAATTGGGCCCTCAAGATACAAAGGCACATTCTTTTCTGAGGACACGTAGGGGATTCCACTACAGTGCCCTCTCACATAAGGGCCCCCAGAAAGTCTGCCCACGTCTTACAGAGCCCCTGGGGGACACAGCTTCTGTTTTTACTTGAGTTTTCTCATTTCTTCATTGGGCTTGGGGACAAGAGATGCAGTCTTGGCCAGGAGACAAATTCAAGAGTCCCACCCATGTTATAGTCAGAATTCCCCCTTTCTTTAGCCAACTAGGGTCAGTGTCTCTATGTTGGAACACCCTTTCCCTGAGGGTGAGTTATCTCCCAGGACCCTTCTCAGACCTGGAGGGGGACAGGCTCCCTGCAGGCTTTGCCACCCGCGTACCAGACCCACTTGCACCATCACCACCTCCCAGCACCTTCTGTTCACATTTGTTGAGTGCAAAGTATGCCGGTTCTCTTTTAGTTCTCACAATAACCCTGTTGGGTGGGAAAAATGGTTATTTGCCTTTTGCCAAAGGGAAAGGTGAGAATCCACGGGGTGTTTCCCCCAAGTCTTCACTTGTACATGTGTGACTTGGATTTGAACTCACATCTGTCTGACTCTCAATATCGAGCTCCTAACCTCTGCCTAGTCTTGAATTTGCCCTCATCTCAAGAACCAGGATACTTTTATAGAATTTCATTTGCTTGACTTTGTATAATGAAACATTATCTTTTATTTTACACATACAAAGTTATCATAGGAAAGTTGGAAATAAACTTGAAATGTTTGTTTCAAACTGTGCTTTATCTATTTTCTGTCTTTCTCAACACATGTGCATGTGTGCACACACACACACAAATATACTCTCAAAGTGCTGGTATTCTGATCCTGGTTAAAGTCTAGTCCTCGGTCATATGGTGATCAAGGCAGAGAAACCTCCCCCAAGAGACACTTCAGCCTGGTGCCAGAAAGAGCCACCTTATTATTCAGATTGTTAGCAGTAAGCAACAGAAATTAGTTGTGGTTAATTTAGACTAGACAAAGTAAAGAATTTTTTTTTTTTTTTTTTTTTTTTTTTTTGAGACAGAGTCTCACTATGTCGCCCTCAGTAGAGTGCTATGGCATCACAGCTCACAGCAACCTCAAACTCTTGGACTTAAGCAATTCTCTTGCCTCAGCCTCCCAAGTAGCTGTGACTACAGGCGTCTGCCACAACGCCCGGCTATTTTTTTTTTTTGTAGTTGTCATTGTTGTTTGGCAGCCCCAGGCAGGGTACGAACCCACCAGTCCCAGTGTGTGTACCTGGTGCCCTAGCTGCTGAGCTACAGGTGTCAAGCCCAAAGCAAGGATTTATTAACAGAGTACTGTTGAGCTCACAAAGTATTAGGAGAGCTGGAGACTGAAATTCAGGGACAGCAGAACAACCTGGTTCCAAAGCCCACAGTTCTGTCCATATAACCATTATTGCCTCTCTGCTGATACGCATTTGTTGAATAAATGCCTTAAATAAGGAGTTTGCTAGCATAGTTTTAATAAGAGGTAGTACGTTTTTCCTATGAGAATGGTAGCTAGGAGTTGTACCTCTTCATCCAATGATAAAGTCTAATGCTCAGAGAGGCTGAACAATTTGTTCACGGTCACAACCACCCTTTGAGATAAAGTAATCTTATAATAGCTCCCATTACACAGATGAGGAAGTTGAGACCTAGAGAGGTTAAGTGACTTGCTTAAGGTTTCAGAACTGATTAGTGGAAGAACCAGGGGTTGAACCCAGACTATCCATCCAGGTATTGGTTGAAGGAAGATTCTGGAGGTGCTTCTGGTCTATGACCCATGACAAACTAGTGCAGGGGACAGAGAGATCCCTCAGGCAAACAGATGAAGATGCTGCTGGCCTTGGGCGTCAGCACTCAGGTGACAAGGGCCAGTCCCTGACTGGGACAGATCCTGATGCACTGGGCTGCCCACTCCACTTCTTTGGTGGAGGGAGCTTGGTGTGTTTCTATCCAACTAAGGGCTTAACTCAAAACCCCCTGTATTATTCATTCTTCAGTTTCAAAGAAAATATTGGAAGAAACTATTAATGCAAATCTAGGCTTTACCAAGAGTAATGTATTTTTCTTGACCTATCCTAGACCTGATATTTCAAAATTTGTAAAAGCACAGTCCCCCCCTCCCTGCCCTGTCCCTCCTCCTGTCCTTAGTAAGTACGTATCATGGTCACTCTGTCTCCATGAGCACAGTCCTCCCCCTCCCACCCGTCCCTCCTCCTGTCCTTAGTAGGTACGTATCACGGTCACTCTGTCTCCATGAGCACAGTCCTCCCCCTCCCACCCGTCCCTCCTCCTGTCCTTAGTAGGTACGTATCATGGTCACTCTGTCTCCATGAGCACAGTCCTCCCCCGCCCCCCCCCGCCTCCTCACCTGGGGCGGGGGGGCGCGGGGGCGCGGGGGGGGGGGGGCCGGGCGGTCGCCGGGCGGGCGGGGGGGGGGGGGGGGGGGCGGGGGCGGGGGGGGGGGGGGGGGGGGGGCGGGGGGGGGGGGCGGGGGGCGGGCGGGGGGG